>OMKZ01016313.1:6599-23151 GCA_900302535.1 Neoniphon sammara
AAAAAAAAAAAAGAAAAAGAAGGGGAAAAAAAAGGAAAAAAAAAAAAAAAAAAAAAAAAAAAAAAAAAAAAAATCTGGAGAAAAATGAATAGTTTGCATATTTTTTTCTGTGATGCCATGTTATCCATTATTGCTAATGACAGGTATTCTGTATCTTTACAGGGGACAGAAGAAGTGCAGTAATAATTACATATTCTCCACTGTGCACAACAATGAGGGTCAGTGTTGGGAAACAGAAAACACGGGTGGTCCTAAGTATATGATCCTGTAGATAGCTCTCTATCTCCCTAGGTCCCCAAATTTCAGGCAAGGGCCCTTTGCATGTCTCACTCAGTGCTGACTACTAACCTACATGTATTCTGGCTTTAATTATGGGATTAAACCTGTAAACCTGTAAACATGTAGGTTGTCCCATACCAACAGAATATAGATGCTCTGGGCATGGGGAGTGTAGCAATGAGGGCAGAGTCAGAGGCAGTGAATGAAGAATTACCAGAAAGGAGTCTTAATTTATATAATATTTTCAGCCCAAAATATGACTACAAGTAAGTGACATCTTTATGCTATAAGCTTAAAAAGGCAATTGTATAAATTTGAGTAGCACAGTTCCCCATAGAACACTGGTAAATACTGTGGGCCTGCCAAAAAAATAATGGTGTGTTTCTAATAGCAGCCTGTCTCTAAATAAAGGCCTAAATAAACACTCTCATTTGATGGGGTAAATAGAGGACCTTGTGCATCTTAATACAAATTAAGAAACACAACCATTGTAAGAGCATTTCCCATAATCCTTTTCAGATAGGAAAAATGAGAAAAGGGTAAAGGCGACTGAATTCCACTAGTTTCATTTTAACTGTTATTAAGTGAATCAGAAAGAGGATTCCCAAAAGATCTTGAAAACCTGAAATGATTTCTTGTCCTTGAGAGTGTGCTCGTCTGTAATCTCTACCAATCTGAGTCAATGGCAGACAATGGTAATGAGAATTTGTAGTAAGAGACATTTAGATGTCTATTATAAGAAACAAAAACAGTCATGTAGCATAAGACTATCCCTCTGTGCCCATGCATGCTATTTACTAGTTTCATTAACATGAGCTACGGGCTACCACCATTAATAAAAGCAGTAAATACATCACTGTTCTATAATTTATCGTCCAAATGGACACACAATTTTCAAACAAGGGGTCATACGTTTCAGGTACCTCATCTTTTGGACAGCAAAAGGTCATGTTTTTAATTTGACCCACTGCTGAGAAGAGACAGGTGGGTCAATAGCTATGGCCTTTTTAGTACTAATCCCATGACTGCTACTGTACTCTGTCCTATGTGAAAGGAAATTTATGATTCAAAATTTATACCTTGTGCATGCTTCAGTCAAATGAATTAATTATCTTGTATGACAGGATGACTAAATGACATATTGAATAATAATGAGGTATGAGTTATAAAAAGGTATACTGAAGATTAGTGGTGTTTTATCATCATTGCTGTTATTCAAGAAAGAATATTTGGAGAAAATAAATAATAAAAAATCATGAATAAAAATAAAACCAGTCTTGAAAATTATTGTAATAGAGGCCCGATTTTCCTAAAAATTAAACACACATGATAACAGCCTGCCTAAAAAGCTGTTGTTATCATCTCAGCAAGAGCATGCTATAATCAGAGATCATATCACATTATGACATGGAGAAAATGGCAAAATGGAGCACTTTCCTAGCAGCAGGGTTCTTATTTAGAAATGACCTATGCCTTCCTCAAGCAGGCAGCAATAAGCTCTTTCTATGGTAATACAACTATTTTAGGTGGTCTTACAGAATTTGCATTTCAGGAGCAATGATGTGCCAGGAGGGTGTTGCAGGGATGGTACTTGCACTCTACTTTAAAAAAGTACATAGTAAAGGCCTTTATGGCTATTTATGCTAATGAGCAGTGGGGTTTCAAGCCTGTTGGCAAAACATTAGTAGTCTATTCAAATCAAATTCATCATTTACATCGCCGAGGTGCTCTTTGTATTTTTTATGACTGTGGTTTTGTCAAAGGTAATCAGGGCTGTGAACAATTTGATTTTGATCACAGTTCATCTCAATTCTTACAATTTCCTTGTTTAGACAACCACACAAAACCTGAAAACTATGCACAACAAGCCTGCATTAAGCTTCCAACTTTATAAAAAAAAAATATTGCAGAGAACATGGCCCTTAATCTTGCACTGAATATGCACTATAGCTGTGTACATAAAATATATCTTCTATAGGCTAACCTCAACAGTTTACATATGATAGCCACTGCTCTGTCAACACTGTCATAGTGACTCTTAAAACGTTCACAGTTATAATGAGAGAAAGTGCATATTATCAGTATTGCTTAGAGATTAGGCTACCAATTAAACTGGCTGTCATATGTCATTGTGCATTCCCTTGTAATAATCACACTGAGAAGGAATTTCATTGTTTACCCACTGATAAAGTAATATATGTAGCAGTGTAGTAGCAGCAACTTATAAACACAAAATAACACTACCTGCCTGGTAATCAGGAGCAACCTTTTCTTTTGAAGGTGAAGGACTTCTGGGAAGTTCACCCACCCTGAAGTGAAATGCCAAAATGTGTCTGCTCTTTTGTAGCCTTAAAAGTTTCACCTTCGGAGACAGGTTGTGAATACGATATATAAAGTACATATATCATGACATGATAGATCAGGAAATATATCTGCAAACTTTTGTGCTGTCAACCAAGTTGGTGGCAGAAAGGAGGGCTCACAATCTCCAAGGATTTCCATCTGTTTTAAATATCTTCCCTGTTCTTCAAAGTCCAGTAAGATGATTGCTTGTCCATGGTCACTTGCTATATGGATTGTAACAGTAGTAGTAATGGGAACACTGTTCAGGATTCACATCACTGCAAGTCGTAACAGCAGCCTTGAGGGTTTATGATGCCTAAGAAGACAGTCCCTTAATTGTATTCAGGTTGCAAAACATTAAATAGAAACAGCAGAGCCGAACAGCAATAAACAACTAAAATATTCAAATAAAGTTGAATAAAAGAATCACTATTCTCAGTTGGATCTAGTCCAGGAACATTCCACAAAACATGAAGTGATTGGATAAAAGCATACTTGGATAAAAGCAACTGTCCTGGGGAAAAAAATGACATGAAGTATATTTTAGGGCTACATGATATTGGAAAAAAAACTGACATTGCTATATCTTTTTGTTCTGTGATATATATTGTGATATGAAAGAAAAAATACAGGAAATTTCACCAGATACATGCAACTTTCCACTCACTTGAATGTCACTCGATTACCCTCCTGGCTCCTATCCAGCCAAGACGGAAATAATAAAAACAGGGATTTATTACCTCCGCCAGGAGATCATGTGTTTGGCTGTGTGTGTCTGTTTGTGTGTCTGTCTATGTCTGTGTCTCACAATCGTGCATGTCACTAGCAACAAACTTAAATCAGACAAATTATGTTATATCAGACAGACTTTTCTTGTAGATTACTCATGAAGAATGAGAACCTTGTGTGTTTTCATTTTGTATCAAGCAGCAAAAAGCTGTAGCATGATGTGTTTGAGTTAATTTGCCTTATTTGACACCACCTGCATAAAGTGTCACTATTGCACTATGTGCATATCGTGATGTCGATCCTGAAACAATATATTGTGCAGCCCTAATGTATTTTGCATTTATAACAGCAGTAATAGCAGTTTGTTTGGAACAAGCAGAAGAACTGGGTAGTTAGCAAAGAGCAGAAACAGCCACAATGGCTGAACAAAAACACCACACCAATGACCCCTTATCACAAAAGATGCTGCCAAAATAAAGACTCAAGAATTACTACTTCCAAAGGTTTACTCATTTGAAAATGACTTACAATACTAGCACGTGACCCTATGAGACAACCTCCTGCCATCTGTTCATGAGACCAGACGGGGTAACAATCAGTGATAGAGATCCATTGGCAGTCAGAGCATAGGCAGTCTCTACTGAGTCTGTTCAGATTGTTATTCTCATCTTTTAATGCCAGGCATCAGTGTTTTTACAGCATTTCTGGAGTATTAAGTAACCCGTGCATCCATTAACATAATAATTGAGAGGAATGAGGAAAGATGTGAGGCATTGCTTAAAAGCTATGGAGCCATTTTGGCCAGGCCTTTGCAGCTCCAAATGAGGGCGGATCATTTGTAACAGAGCCAGATCATCTGGTTATGATCCAGTCGTCAGCACACTGCCTGAGTGGGCATCATCAAGACAGCTCTGTTTATCAATCGTACAGCTACTGCACAGTGTTTGCACTGCATTTCCCCTCTATGCAGCCCTCTCTCTTTCTCTCTATTTACTTTCTCTTTCCTTACAATGTTCCACTTGATAGGCAGTAAAGTGCAATGAAATGCTCCAATCCAGTCATATCTGATATGATTTGAAAATGCACTGCTTTACTGGCTCTGGTGGGATGGAGTGAATAGGTCTGGAGGAGGGAATGTCAGGTATCTTCATACCACCCTGCCTCTCTGCCACTCCCTTTCTCAAATTTTAGGGTTTTTCTTCCCCAGTTAAAATCCATCACTTCAGGCTTGTCCTCCTGAAGGTCAATATGGAGAATCAATAAGTCTGGCATAACAGGCACTTCTCCCTCTCTTGCTTTTAGTACTGCATTTTGTTTTGAGTTTTGCTGTAACTTCTGGCCGCTTTGGGCACTTACATTAAAAGTGCCCTGGTGCTCCCAGTTTTTCACGCTTCAAGCATGAGAGATCAGTTGCCACGCTTTCATTTCTGATGTTGCTCATTCATCGCCAAATTTATTATTTCATTTGTCATTCTTAAAATATTCTGCAAAATGTTTTTGTCTGTCTTTCCCTTCTCTCCTTTTAACCCTTTTTGTCTCATAATGTTGCAAACCGAACATTTGAGTGTTTGATTTGTGTGAATCAAAGGTTCACAAAATAAGGACTTTGAATATGAGCATCTTGTGGTTCCAAGAGGAAAAAGCAACACGATTCACATGGGACTCCACTCCAGAGAGGCAACACGCAACACACATAAAATGTACACACAGATGCACATCCTGAACTCATCGCAGTTTCGCAAAAAAGAAACCCTTGTCAGCAGCAATGTCTGTAATCAAAACCAAAGGAGCATAAACAGAGTTAAAGCTCCTCTCCCTGTCTGTGGCTCCTGTGATGTCAGCTATGCTGCCATGGACAAGATGTGACAGACGTGACGAAAGCCAGGATGCAGGCTTCATGAAAGGCATAGAGCTTTCCACTCACACCCTAACCCATTCACCCACAGCTACTGCTGCTGCTGGCATTTTTAGCTTTCAGCTTTTACCACCTTTGACCACCTAAAACTTTGCAGGCAGGTGACAAACAGAGAAACAGCAGCACCCTCTAAAGGGAATTATAAAATAAACACATAAATAAATAATGTAACACCTATCTGATCTCCTCTAATCACACTAAAACCTCAACCGACCACCAAAATCCATAATGATTACTAAGGGAAATGGTAATGGATGATGTCACTGTCTAACTGGGACTGTTAAGCGAGGAAAAGAAATGCTGACAAATGCAACTGAAATTCAGTTTCAGGCTTACTGGTGTGGGCCAGAATTTATACTGGCCCACACCAATTTACACTTAAATTATATTCAAGTATTATCATTGGATTCTTCCCATTTCTGACATTTTTCAAAAAACTATATCCAAAATCATTGCAAATTAAGTTGCAATTACAGTGTCTGAAACTATATTTTTTAAACAACTTGTGTTACCAACAACTCTGATGCTTACATAACAGCAGCCTTCTCAAGCAACTTTAGGTCAAATTTTAAAACAATAATGAAAGCGGATCAGCCAAATTTCAGGTCATCTTAACTAAATGGGAAGACCAGGCACTAATCAGGTTTAATGGTTTGTTCCCTGCTAGAATCACCTATACTAAAAATGTACTCACTAATGGTACTGTTAAGTGCTTCATATAAAAAAGTCCACTAAATGCCATACTTAAAAAGCTGCTACTTTGGGCTATATAGGAGATATCTCAAACTGAATTACAAATTGAATTACAATTTTAATTATTTACCTTTTTTAACCAACTAACCATACTACAAAATCATTCAACACAATGGAATACTTTTAAAATGCATGAGATGCATATTAAAAGTTAAGTGGTTTTGAGTGGGAGCAGGACAAGACTTTATCGGTCTGCCATCCTGTCCAATATCAGTTTAGCAACATATATCATAACTTTGATTTAGAGTTTTAGCTCCATCAATATTTCATTATAAGGGTGTCTCTGGAGAGCCCTTGACTCAAAGAATAGGATGTCAGATGCTGTATGGACAGGTGCTGTAATAGAAAGCATGTGATTTATAGGGGCATGTCCTCTAGACGAATAACCCATGAGACTTCCACACCAAAACAACCTAACAACAATGTATTATTTTAACAGAACGCCTATGTGTGATGTTGAGGAAAAAAAAGGCAGTTGGGAGTTTGCCAAAGTAGATGTCAGTTGGTCAGAGGTGAGAGGGGGCAAGCAGAGTGCAATTATTTACTCCTGGCTGTTTACTCATGACAGAGTGATTCAGGCTGAGGGGTTAATAACTTGGCCTGACCTCAGATCAACGCTGACAGACCTCTCAGTCTCTCTCAGCTCACTATTCTGTACTCAACTGTCCTTTCAAAAGACGACAGTGATTAGATAGTGAGTTGGCAATTCAGGTGATTTTCTGACAAATATGGCCAAATCAGCAGAATCGGGACTTGATGGATTTGAAACGTGTGTTATATTTTTAGACACAATGACCATGGGGAAAAAAAGGACTATCCATCATTCTTATAACGACAGTATGATCAGGGCCCTCGTCATTTCATCTCTACAAAGAATGAATGACAACAATCTTTATCAAGCAAACACAGGATGTGTATTCTGTGTCTGGACACAAGATATACTGTAGGTTACGTAATTAAAAGATGTCATTCTCATATTTGTGATGTGACAGACAAGTTGATATTTTTAGAAGAAACTATTCTCCTGGAGGTGACAATACAATGAAATGCTGCAATTAAGAATTTAAATATGGGGATTTTATTGAAATTATGAATATCTGATGAAGAATTTGTATTACAGAAGCAATAAGTGCAACTGAGAAACAAATAATTTACAAATTAAACAACAACAACAAAAAATGTTTATCAGTTTTCTTTATCCCTCAAGTAAGTGAAAGTTGTCACTAGTGACCACAAGAAGAAAACACAGTGGTGGCTTGGAAAACACCAAGAATGCTAAGGGTGGGTGGACAGATAAAATCATAACTACCGCATATGATGACCTTATCGTATAACAATAACAACAACAACAACAACAATAATAATAATAATAATAATAATAATAATAATAATAATAATAATAATAATAATAGTAATAGTAATAATAATAATAATAATCATAATCATAATCATAATCATAATCATAACTTCTGCTATTCCGGTTGTTTTATTTTTTGCAGTGTCAGAGCCCTGTTAAAACAGTAATCCATATTACATCCTCATTTATCCTTGGATTTCATGCACACACATAGTATGCAAGCTCATACACACGCACACAGTGTAACTGTGGCCCAATGTCTTCCTCAGAGCTGTTGGAAAGGATTAGGTCTGACCCGCTGACTGATATTCATCCAGCTGTTTCTGTTTCTATATTCAGTACAAAGCCGAGAACTAATTCACCCGATCCCTGGCTTTTTACTGGCACTAAGCCTTATAATCAGTTTACTTCTATTGGGGTACGATCCCACAGAGTGTAATCAAAATTCTCTAAATCCATTAAATGCACAGTGCCCTCCAGACTTATTAGCACACTTGAGAAAAATAACATAAAGGTGTTACACGACATGCATAAGGCAAGTGACCAGCCATAATGTCTCAAAAGTTCTTAGATTATACCCTACTAAGTATTTCAGTTAAAAGACTTCATTTTCATTGTCTAATTTGTTTTGTTATTAGAAAAAAAGGTATACAATTAGTGTCTCAGTTTGTTGTATGATATGACTGATAACACACATATCAGCACACACATATCAAGGTCTCCTTTTTTTTTTTTTTTTAAGTTGCACCTGGTATGCCTGGTTAAAGAGTTCTGTGTTGCATTTCTATTTTCTCTAATTGCACTCATTAGCAATATGATAATAGATCATTTGACTCCTATCATATTCCTTTGAGATGCATTGTCAGGTGTTGTCAACAGCGCAGATGCTGCCTCTCGCAATGGAATTCATTAATGTAGCGTTTCATGGATAGATCAGATTTGTCTCTGGTATATGTAATGATCTTGGGCCAGATGTGTCACATTCAAAATCTCCAGTGTGGAGGTAGAGCATTGCTGGAGGCCAGAATAATTCAGACATATCCACAAATGAAACATGAGGTTAAACAATTAAAGTAAGGACAAGGGCTACCAACAGGTGTAACCAACATTAATGTGTGTGCGTGCGTGTGTGCATTATCATTCAGCAAATAATGTGTTTTCCTATGTTGCCAGTTCTGATAACAGTTAACATTACCTACCTTGTAAAGATAAACAACCAGATGCACCGTTAGGAAGAAATGCTTTGAAAACCATAGCAAGTCTCTGGAGAAAGGCAGCTAGTGAACTTTGTCAACTACTATTGCATTAGCTAAATATTAAAATAGATAGTGAGATACTAAGGCTATGATTGGTTACCGGTCTGTTACGTCACAGACCGGTAAACTTATGTAACGCGTCAATCCTGATTTCTGTGAATGCAACAGGGAAAGCAGCATTTTGACCGCCATGAAGCAAAAACAAAGCTCTGTGACAAGCGGAGCACACAGAATACATCAATATAGTGCCTGATTATGTAGCAAAACATTAAAAACAGAAGGAAAAAAACAACAACAACAACAACAACAACATGATTTTAAGCTTAAAGGCCGAAAGAGCTGTGGGCCGTGCCATACTTGTTAGAGGAACTACATCTTTGTGGTCAGTACCGCTGCCTTTTGCAGCTTGAGTTTGCAGCATCAGCAAAGAAGAAGAGTGTAACTCAGGTCAAAATGAATGGGATACAATGTCATTAACAAGTTAGCTTCTCCCAATGTGGAGCTCATGTACAAAGCTAATGTTAGTTATTCATACAGTGGGAAGAACTCTATTTCTTCATTTCAATTCACTTAAATTCAATATGCATTCATGTTATATACATATGGTGTATTGTATGACATGAAAATCCACCCCTTTCATACATGACACAGAAGACAGTTTTGCACCACAACGTTTACTAACTCGGCCATTTAAAAACATTGTGCATTGTGCATATCAAATAAAATACAATTTATTTATAAACTACAGAATGACAGTCAGAGTTAAACATGCCATAACGTTGCTGAGATCATTGTTCAATGTTACTGATAATAATGTTACTGACAATGATGTTTATGATGATGGTGATGATGATGAAGACTATAACCCTTGCTTTCATTTGGCTTTCTTGCTAATATAATTTCAGAAGAGACTTGAAGCCAGACTGCGATTGACAAAGTACTTTAATGTTATAAGCATTTTGACTGAAAATAGTGATGTCAGAGTTATCCTGTTATACTGTACAGAAAACAAAATTAATGCACACCTCTCCATTTTCATAACATGGGGAGTAAGGCTCATTAGCTCAACAAATGGGGTCATCTGTCACTTCTCTTTTATGGACCTTTGAGCAAGCTTTACCATAGGCACAAGTAATTTTGGAGCGCACTGTATACTGCACTTATTTATTTTCATCTGTCACTGGTACAGCAGTTAAGATTGTCTCACAGTGGCTTTAGCTTGAACGATGAATTGATGACAGAGACCTCCTGAACATTTCAAGAGGCCTCACATCAGCAGAAGGTGAAAAAGAAAACTCTAAAAACATCATTTCGAGCACGAATAGATGCACACCACAGGGGTGAGCAGCTTTGAGCCAGCTTGGACCTGCATATTGTTTCCATCTTAACAGTTCTGTGATTCTAAAAAGGCAGTTTCATTTTGCAGAAGGGTTTGGTACTGGCATGATGCATTTTGGCAGTTGATATGAAGTGTAGATGGAGCCTGTGATGTTTTAGATCTCACCAGTGGGTGAAAAAGTCTGAGATTCTATTTGCCTGCTTACATACACTAGTAATCGCAATGAAGTAGAGGAACATGACTGATTTGTCATTCTCAGCATTTTCCCTATCTGCTCTGTGGATGTAACACTAATTTTGTCAACTTGGAACTTCCACAAACCAAAATCTCTGTTGTGCTGCTCTTCTCCGCGCTTGTGCTGATTCCACATTCAGATCTGAGTTTGTAATGAGAGTGTTGAAAATTTCACAGTGGCACTGAAAACCTTAAATGAGACTTTGTCGATAAAACAAAGCTCTGCCTGACAAATTCCCTTGGATGTACGAGGAGCCAAGAGGAGAGCTGTGCAGTTGTCATGCTTGTTTACTAAACTCTACAAGAGAAACACTAGTAGCTAGGCAAAGACTGCAAAATTAGCTACATATATCTGACATCCCTATTGTTTAAATTTATTTGATTTTTAAGCTGCAAGAAGTTTTCCGCAAGCCCAGTAAAAGCATCTGCATTGTGCTTTAATGAGTGTCATATATATGGACTATTGTTTAACTGTGCATGCTTTTCGCAGTTTAAGGGGGTGTGACTTATTCATTCCAACCCAGAGCAAATGGGCACAATTTTAATTTAAGAAATAACAAAAAATGCTTGACTTCACAATTGCTTGCATTTGACGCCTCATATTGCTAATGAAGCTAGTGTTGTACTTAATGAGATAAGCAATAGAGGCCTTTGATGAGGCCAGCGTGTGTGACTTGGTCTGAGGGCCACGTGCAGACACAAGCAATGTCTGAGCAGGCTACAGTGAATCAGCACCCACAGGGAGTTTCTCTGAGAAGCGCCCTCTTAAAACTATTAATTAGATCTCTTCTCTCGCTGCACTAACCCCAAGGTAGGTCACAAGAACCGCAGCCGCTCTGTAACCCTCTTTCTTTCCCTCTCCCTTCGCCCCTTGTTTCACCCCTGCCTGCTCTTGTCTTGTCTTGCTCTGACGGCCTCCTATTTCTCTGACTCCATCTCTCACTTTGCTTGTTTATCCATGACTCTTGTTTAGCTGCAGGCTCTCTACTTTAGGTTGCTCCAGACTCTCGGTCTATTCTCAGTGACAAGTCCTAGTGGCTACTAGAGCAAAAAAGAGCAGTGAGCTTTGGGCCTAAAGGCTCATGCATGAAATTGCATGTAAAATGCTGGTGAGGAGAAAACGAAAAAGAAAAAAAGAAATGATATGAATTTTCCATAAATGAAAGTGATTAACGGTTATAAACAGCAGTAAACATATTTATCAGGGATACTCAGCATGTTTATCCAGCAAATACCAAAAGACAAACGCTTTATTTATTTTAGTTTATTAATTGTGTCTGTGCCGTATCTACTGTACATATGATTGTAGGGTAGGATTTAATATTTAGGAAGAAATGCATTTCTCAGTTAAATGTATCTCAATGTACTGCAAAATTCAGATCCTTTTCCATCAATATGTATAAGCAATGTAAGCACTGTCCCTTACAGCCTCAAAATAAATTAAAAAAATGCTTTGTTTTATCTTTTATGCAATATCATTGCATGTATCAAACACTAAATCAATGAAAAACAACATTATTTTTCAGCTGTCAGTTTTCATAAAAATTTTTACTAATCTGTTTTAGAAGATAAATGGTTCATGTGTAAAATATGGTGTTATCATATGTAAATACTCAGGCTGTCAACTTCTCTCCTTTTTTGCAGTTCACTTTAATCTGTCTGCTCCATGTAAGCAGCATTTCTGGAGCTGTGTGCCTACAGGGCATGGAGAATAATTTATGTTCCACTGTATCTTCCTGAGCAGTGGCAACATGTTATGCTTTTCTACTGCTGCAACAGCTCGTTGCATGGGTACAGATGTAGAAATAGGAAAAGGCATGACAAAAGTATTAAGTGAGGAAACTGGATTTTAAAATGTAAACCCAGAGAGCCCTTTTGGGGATTTTTGTAAATATTAATGCAAAGGTGACTCTACTGTAGGTGTGTTCTGAATAAAAGGCACAGATAATTTGCCCTCCATTTGCAAGACTGCATGGTCACGCTCAATTTTTCACTAAGGAATGTGAAAAAGCCTTGCAACAGAATGGATTAGGAGGCATTTGGTCTCCTTTGTCTCATATTTTACTCAAAGATATGCAATTATGCACTGGCTGTAAACATTCTCTCCAGTAAGTTTTAACCATTTTAAAGCTACTACAAGGAACTTTCATTTTAACATATTTGGCTGTCTCTACTTTGAATACACTCATTAAGAGTAAGAACTTACTCTTAGAAAATACTATGCTATATCCTAGTAATAGTGATTCGAATCTGTAAAACAAAACATGGATGTTAGGTTTACAAATATGATTCAGTCATCCTTGATGATTGTGGATAATAAACAACTTTCAGAGGATACTTTGAAACAGTTATCAAAGTTATTTGGCTTACTAATCCTGCATTGTGGAATACTCCTAGATGATGGTGATGCTAAAGAGACATAAAGAGAAATTATTTGCACCACTTGAGAGTTGTAGCACACAACTGACCTTCTAGCCGACAGGTCTGTGCTCAAAAAACTGACACAGCAATATATAATCATGTCCTCTGTGCTGATGTGCGTAACAACACAGACATTGCTAGCACTCAACATCCGTAGTGCAATGCACAACGAAACCAACAGGTTGCAGCAAATGTCACATTGTTCCCAAACACAAAGGTCTCAATTCAAAACAAGAAACTCCACTGCCAGCGAAACTAAAGTTAAAAAATATGGGAGTATTTTGACTTTTTTGCCAACACCAGACAGTCAGGATTTGGACAGGAGTCATGCAATATGCAAGATGTGCATAAACAAAGTGCTGCAGCATGAAAAAGCATAAAGCACTGAAATACTGCCGCATCAAACAGTTTTATTTTTATTTATTTTATTTTTTATAAGCAACTGGCATGCTAGGTAGACATTCTTACAGCTCATACAAGTGCAGTTAAAGCCTTAAGTCAAGTGTATTATTGTTGCACAAAAGCGTAAGAGAAAACAGAAACGCCAATTTTCATTTTCATTTTCATTCAAAGACTCTGATTTAATGTTTTTTATTATTATAACACCTCTGCAGGATTTAATTGTAACTGTATTTAACTGATATAATTTCATAATAAATGACTGTTGTACTACAGTTTGTGGAGAACATGGTCAATATTTAATATTAATGTGTATTGTGATGTGTATCGTATCACTGCCTATGTATTGTGATACATTTTGTGAGGTTGTTGGCAATACCTAGCCCTATTAGCCTAGCCAATACCTAGCCGATGTGTACTACTGGAGCATGATAAAACATATTTCTTCTTTGCCTAAATTACATGTATAAAATGACATTAAGGTGTGAAATCGTATGAAGTAGAGCATGGCAACACCACCACGGCAACCACAAATGGCAAAGGCAGAAAAATGGCAAAAAATCAACGTCAGCTACTTTATTTTCATCATTTTTCATGCAGTGGGAGCCATGTTGAAGAAAGTAACACAAGGCAACTTTTATGCTTATTTTGTGTTGAACAAGAGGTGTTGGCATTCTCCTGGGGAACAAAAATGCCTGTTCTACATCCTAGACTGCCCCAACTGTGTTACAAGAGGGAAAAATGAACAAAGTGGTATGAGTAAAGTATACACACACACAAAAAAAGAAAAAAACTGTCAACCCAATATTCCCTACTATAACCTGTCTCTAAGGGGCTCTCGAGAGGATCTGAGGATTATGTTTTGAGGATGCCCCGCTAATGAATTGGACTGCGTGTTTTTCTCTCTTATTTTAAGGACTCATACAACAACCAATCAGGATAATGAACAAAACGCACCAGCTTGTATGTCACCTAGAGAAAGCATGCCATGGAGGAACACAGGGGTTTAGAGAGAGAGAGAGAGAGAGAGAGAGATTGTGGTGTGATGTGTTTGAGGATGGAAAACAGTCAGAGTCTCATGGGTCCCTTAAATTGAACTGATAAGCTGCTGATTAATTTGGGGTTATCCAGAACCACCACTTAGCTGTGTGTCATGTAGCGAAGCTCCAAGCCTCACAGTCCTACTGTGAATAGGCATGCTAAACTAAAAAGCCTCTTAATGGGATTTTTTTTCCTTCCAAATACACTGATCTGGTTCTAAGTGTACTGTAGGTTTTTCAAAGTATTTTCCATTACCTTCCTCTTCCAGTGTTTTGAGGGTTTAAAAAGTGTATTATTATAATGGGGTTGATAAGACTCCATACTGTCATGCATCTAAACACCAGGTGTGTGAGTTGTCTCTTTGGCAGACTACATGGAGACCAGACCAGATGGAGCGCCAACCTGACCGTGTGCAATCACAATCCTCCTCCAGCACATTAAACAGTGGTGGAGTAAATCTAGTGAATGGTGAAAGCTACCATGAGCTAGTTTACTTTAGCCTACTGACAGCGATTAGTGAAGGAGCTATCTGGCAACTACCAGCACACTGGAAGCTTAGTCTCTCAAAACTCAGATTCTTAAAAGAACTGTCAATCAAGATCACCACACCCAGCTGAATTACAATGACCTAACTTGATCTTAGTCCAAAGAAGCTTTTAAGAAACTGGGTCTAACTCACGGTCAGGTTGACGCTCCCATCTGGTCTGCCACACCGGGTGACCATTAGCCACATGCCACATCCCACTGACTGCAAACAGGGTCAGTGAGAGCTCCTGCTACTTC
The DNA here is from genome assembly GCA_900302535.1 of Neoniphon sammara. NCBI lineage: Eukaryota > Metazoa > Chordata > Actinopteri > Holocentriformes > Holocentridae > Neoniphon > Neoniphon sammara. Next base: position 21,449 of record OMKZ01016313.1, read on the forward strand.
TCTGTGAGTCGAACTTTGTATTATTTTTTAGCTTTGCACAATGGTTGCATATTGTCTAATTAAAAAGATGTCTAATAATAAAACATGGCCTAAGCATTAAGAGTAAATAGTAAAGGAACAGACAGCTGAATTGTGAGATTAGAAATAAATAGGCAAGCACATATGTAAACAGAAGAACAAAATGTTAGATTGAAATGTCTTTTCACAAATTGATTCATTAATTCACTCAACTCATTTACAGATTAATGGCAGAATTGTGACATGGAATTACTGACACATTTAATAGGTAATTTTATTTTATTGTGTCTTTTTGGTAACATTTTCATTAATTGAATTATTTAAATGTGAATTTAACTGATCACTTAATAAATTGTTTTTTATGTGTCTATTTATTAATCACTAATAACTAACCACTAAACATTTCTATAATAATAATAAGGTTGACACACTCAAAGCTTCATGTTTCTGCTTTGCCAGCATGACCAGTCCCAGCTGTAGAAAAAGAAAACGAGCGAGTCCCCGGCACCGTGGCATATTTGGTACAATGCAAAATAGATTTCGGTGCAGGCCTGTTTCTTAAAGACCACAACCAGACGCTCAGGAAAGGCATTGTACTAAGACTGTGCCCCAGCCCACATTCTGCATATTCAGCCAGTTACATTACAGTCCACCGTATGTATGTATGTATGTATGTATGTAGGTCCTATTTGAAAAGCCCTATGAAGGATTTCTTGAATGCTGATTGTCATTAGATTTAGCCCAACAAATAGACCAAGACTGTACAAGCTATACAAGTCTCTCTCGAGCAGTTGACATATGCATTCCTGACACAGCAAGCAGTGACATTATTGTTCAGCCTTGAATAGACCATGTTACAACACGACTGCCTGCTCCCACCAACAGCCCCAAGAAAACAAACCCATGTCACCAACTGTTGCAGGCCACACAGATTGCTGATGCAAAACATGGATTTCCATATGGTGTTAGGGAAACTGGGAGAGGCCGCTTAAGAAAATGTCCATTCAACATGCAGCATCTTGGCAATTACATCGATGTTAAAGCATAGTGATGGACTTCCTGAAAGGCTACTCATCCTCTGAATATACCTCACTGTGTAGTTACAGTGTTTGTAGTCAGAAACAACAAAAGTGATACAAATTCAACAGTTAACGAAGGCCGATTTACAAGCAAGTGGGGATACTCTGTATGAATAAACTAATAAAAAAAATCAAAGTTAAATGTAGGTTGATATTTGAACATGCTGTCTCTCTCAAGCAGTGGACAAACACATTTACTAGAAATTTACAAAAAAAAAGCTTCATGATTCTTTGCTGACACATGTCAGCCATGTACACTGGCAGAAGGAGGGACAGAGGAAAAGTTAAAATGCGATAGCTCAAATGCCACCAGTAGCACTTAGGATTTTGTCTTGTGAGGGTATATGAGTGCAAACACTGCAGAATAAGTTCAAGAACAGTTATAGCTCAGTGTGTGAGGGGAATGCATCATTCTGACAGAGAGAAAATGACGAAAAATATCTTTTAGAAAGGCCTGCCCTCCTCCAATATGAGTTATGCCACTTTTTGCCACTGCTTTCTACCAAGACAGGAAGAAAGGGAAGGCAGGAATCATCTTGGCTTCAAAACAAATTACTTGTTGCCCCATAAGGCTGATAAAGTTGCAGGGTAAATGAAGGGGGAGGG
>OMKZ01016316.1:4451-19583 GCA_900302535.1 Neoniphon sammara
ACCCCCCTGGACCCCAGCCTGGACCGAGTTGCCCTGCTTACCCGCCAGGTCAGTTCTAGTCAGCACACTTTAGTCTAGTTTAAATCCCAGTCTAGTCAATGTAAATGAGAAAAATGGCTCAGTGCTACTTCCATTCTTGCCAGCTCTAAGTCTTGGCAAATAATAGAATCAAATAATGGGTCACCTGTACAATTTTACAAATAAGATACACTAAGTAAAACCTAACACACTAACTTAAAGAGCAACTTTTAGGTTAGCACCCTGTATTAATTAATGTGCAGGAAAAATATATAGTAATGTGATTTAATGGGTAAAAATTTTTAAATTAATGTCAGTTTCAGTCTAAACCCATTTTTAAAATCCAGTTGCTCTGAAATATTGACAGGAGAGTGCTGATGCACGTTTTAAACATATGTCTAAAGATGATATAATCTTGATAGTAATCGCTGCTAGCATTGAGTAAGCTAATAACTAGCGATCTAAATAGCCATAGGCTCATGTCGTGTATATAACCAGTAGGTGATTTGTCAGCAAAATGACCAAAATGCTTCCCCCTTGTTTTGGAGAGAGTGCAGGGGCAGAGTCAGTCTAGTCTGCCTGACTCTCTGATCCTTTATCTGACTGAGGTTTGTGCAAGTTAGAATCAATGGCTCCGACCATGACTCTGAAATATCAGTAGCTAACTGTGCTGTGTGTTGATAAATTCATGGTGCTATAACGTTACATGATGCTGAAGTAACACTCTAGCCTAGTGTGTCACCTTCAGGATCAAAGTGACAAATAGCACCGTGTAGTCGTGGAAGAGCGAGAGGATCAGAGAGACAGATTGCTGCCTGTAGTATTCCTATAATATTGCTATAATATTTATTTCTGTGTCTAGGTTGCTGACAATACACCCCCAGACCAAGCTAACTCTGTAACAAAATATTTTAGGGAAGATATGACTACAGATATAGTTTTTACTACAGATTCTTGGTGTAACCTGAGAGTGGAGCAGCTAATCTGACTGATGAAATTATCCTGCACTGACCGCACTGCTCAGCTGCCACACTTACTTAATTCGAGGCAACGTTTATACCCTCAAAACTATGGTGTTTTGAAAAATAAGCATTATTAAAATGTCCACATTCAGAAAAGAACAGGCGAAATTATGACACAAAATGTGACGTCACCAGTGGAGATATTAAAAAAATTCTGTTTTGTGCGGTTTTGGTTGAAGGGGCCTTTTGGGCCTCTCAGTTTCCAGTATGACCCCAAAACATATTTAATTATAGATTTTTATTCTCAATTAATGTTTTTGGCAGCTGAGGCTATGAAATTTGATTAAAAATTTCACCTGCACATTGCTCTTTAACAATGAAGGATTAAGCCCACATACAGTAAAATTAAGTCTTATATCTTTATCAGGGACCCAGGGAACTTAAATGAATCTGCTGATAGCTAGCCAAACAATTCTGCATACAGTTTACAGGAATACTCCAATGTTTTGGGCAAAATGCCCTTTTTCTGACTTACCCAGACTGAGACAAGATGTTTGATACCATTTTCACCTCTGTATGTCCACTGGTTCGCTTCCTATGGGTAGCATTTTGTGTTAGCTTAGCATAAAGATTGAAATCTACTGGAGTCATTAGCCTAGCTCCAAAGTGAAAAAATAAAACCTTACAGTAAATCAGAAGCTGTCTCATTTACACACTGTATCATGTGTATTTGAAATAAACATCTTGGAATGTTTTTTTAAAAATCACGAGTCGTTTTAGGAGAAGTTTTGGGCAAAAGGTATTTTGCCCAAAACTTTGAAGTATTCCTTTAAACTGTGAAAAAATGTGAAATGGAAAAAGTAATAAAACTTGGGCATGATCGAATGTCGGCAGGAACCCCAGCCATCAGCTCTTGTATAAACAATACTACCTCATATTTTTCAGACATGACATTTCAACCAGGGACCTAATGAAAATGCTAGTTTCTCAGAAATGAGCACATGGACACGCAGAAAAATGCAAAGGAACAGACCTTTTTCACTGCATGAAATAGCAGGTAAATGCAGGTGTAACTAACGACATTAATGAAGGTCCTGTTCCATTCAGGTTTAACAGAGCCAGGGTTCTGGAATTGTTCACACTGGCTCACTGGAAAGACTCTGCTACACTTAAAAAGAACAGAACCTTCATTAATGTCATTAGTAACACCTGTGTTTACCAGCTATTTCATATCAGAATGGCTGCTGTGAAAAAGGGTTACTGAGAGCAGAGCAATAGCTGCAGGTGTCGAACTCTGAGACTATTTTATGATGGGTGACAGTATGATATTTTACCATGTTATATACAACTATTTTTTGTGGGTAGTATTGCCTGGTGCTGCCGCCACAACAAAGCCCCAAGTCTCAAGCCAGAGTCTTCTGTGATCCCTCGGTGGTGGAATGAGTTACCAAACTCCATTCGATCCACAGAGTCCCTGTCAATCTTTAAGAAAAGACTCAAGACCAAGCTCTTTAGTGAACACCTTCTCAACTGACGAACTGTGCAATCCGACTAAAAACTTAATTTAAAAAAAATGTCTCTATTCATCTATGCACTCTATGCATCGACTCATAACACTGCCTTGTAGCTCTGCCTCACAGCAGCCATGTCCTGCTGGACCAGAGCTTAGCTTTATAGCACTTACTCTCGTCGTTGTCTCCAACTAGTATCTTGCTTATGTTGTATTAAAATCTTGTGTACGTCGCTTTGTGTAAAAGCGTCTGCTAAATGCCAACTGTAACTCTAACTTTAGTATTGTCGGTATGTCCCCTCTCCTCAGGATAGGTATGTATGTGCAGTAACCAAAGACACACTGGGCAACAGCGTCCCCTGTGCCGTTCTCCGACCCTCGTGAGTAACACCGTACCACACCTTCACTTACACATACGGCAGTAGGGAATTACTAGCTTTAAGAGACTATTTCTGTTTCAGAAACATTCTTCTTTCATGTATTCCTGTACATCCATACCAGTCTTAACTTTGTCCAAATATTTTTTTTCTTTTTATCTATCCCCCACCCTCCATTCACTTCCAAGGGGTTCTGTGGTGACTGAGGAGTGTGTGGAGAAATTGATCAGGAAAGACATGATTGATCCTGTGACTGGAGACAAACTGTCCGACAGAGACATCATACCACTGCAACGGGTGAGCTGTGTGTGTGTGTGTTTGCACTTCTGTCCACTTTAGTCCTCAGTTCCTTAAAGGAATACTCTGTTTTGGGCAAAAATACCCTTTTTTTGACTTACCCAGACTGAGACAAGATGTTCAATACCATTTACACCTCTGTATGTCCACTGGTTTGGTTCTGATGGGTAGTATGTCATGTTAGCTTAGCATAAAGACTTGAAGTATACAGGAGTCATTAGCCTAGCTCTGTCAAAGTGAAAAAATAAACCTCACAGCAACTCTGAAACCATCTTATTTTGTTATGCAGTGTATCGTGTGTTAAATAGTAATGAAATACACATCTTGGAATATTTAAAAAAAAAACGAGTCGTTCGGCGTTTATAGTTCCTACCATCTAACTTTTCCTAAGTCAACTCTTGTTTTTTAAAAAAATTCCAAGATGTTTATTTCAAATACATGATACATTGTTTAAATAAGACAGCCTCGGAGTTGCTGTTGGTTTATTTTTTCACTTTGATGGAGCTAGGCTAATGACTTCTGTAGACTTTAAGTCTTTATGCTAAGCTAACACCAAATGCTAACCATCGGAACTGAACCAGTGGACATACAGAGGTGAAAATAGTACCGAACATCTTGTCTCAGTCTGGGTATTTTGCCCAAAATGTTTTTAATTTTTATTTTTATAAATCCCATAATTTGTGCTTGGCTTCATCACAATGCTGATTTGTTGTGTCTTCCATCAGGGAGGAACTGGGTTTGCTGGCTCCGGGGTCAAACTCGCTGCCAAAGAGGCCCGACCGGTGATGCAAGTGTGAGAGGAAGGTGGAGCTGAAGTGTTGGAAGCGTTTGCAGGATACCACTTCCACTTCAGAGGGCAGGCAGGTGGGGAGGGGGACCTCACAACCTTGTGTAGCTGTTTGGGGTGTAACAACGTGATGTATTTTTCTAATAACTGAAAGCTATACAAGATGTCTAGAGCACACCACCCTAAAACATAACAACTATTGGCGATGAACCTGGCATTTCTAGACTGTTGTATTTATTTTTTTATTTCTGAAAATAAATGATTGTTCACATGGAAATGATATGATGTCTTGTCAACATGTGCTTGGCGCAGCTACAGTGTGATTGACATCTAAAGCAGATTTTGTCAGATTTTGGTTCATATCCTTCACAATTGAAACCACCATTTTGCACCCAAGTTCAACAGTCATGGAAGAAGAAATCCATTGTAGAATAGGTAGAGATAGCAGTTTGCCAATGGACAGTAGCCTCAAAAGAGCAAAACAGCGCAGCCACAGCTTTCTTCACTGTAGATCAGTCCTCTTCCACAGCTTTTTTGTAATTTGAATGACCAGGCAGGCACGGTGCACCACAGTAACCCCCCACCCCCCTTTTTCTTTGAGTTGTCTTTGGGTATTTCCTTTAATTAATGCAAATCATAATAAAACAATTTTCAAATGAAATGAAAGTGAAACTTGTAGAGAAGTGCTCAGTTCTGGCCAGAATATAATGTAGTTTTGTACAACTGGGTGATTTCTCACTGGAAAATTGTGCTGTAACAAACCAACCTAAACAGAGGGTTTAAGCATGTGTTTAAGTGTTCAAGGCCTTTAGAAATCTGGCATACAGGTAACCAAACTCAGTCATTGCAAGAGTTTTTCAAAAGCTGTTATCTTTTGTTATTATTACCATTATTGTTTATACCTGTTTCATACCTGTTATGTGTTTTCGTCTGTGACCTCCTTTCCATGTCACTTGAAAAAGAGTGTGAATCTCAGTGTGTCCTCACCTTGTTAAATAAAGGTTTAATTAAAATATGGGCAATGTAACAGTCCCTATTTTTTCTGTCCTATTTATTTAATGGTGCCCCTGTAAAGACTCAGCACAGCCCCTCTTATTTCATGTACTTGGATGCTGCTGCTAATTGAATTTCCCTTGCTTGGATAATAAAGTGTAACTTGAACTTGATGCAGAAAGTCTTATGTTAACATTAGATAACAGTCAAAGTAGATGTTAGACACACACAGGGAAGTGTGTTAGCCACAGGTTATTTGGGAGGGATGATAACTTACATAAAATATGGATAAGGGTGCATATAATCAGCTCCGAAAGACCAGAAAATAACATGATTCTCATCGCCTGATATTAGGCAGCTAAAATATAGGGAACTCAGTCTGATAATCAACACTACTGGAGAAAGCATCTTGAGTTGTGTAAAATTATTATAGTATGTGTTGTGAGGATTTAGTCTTCCATTTCATTCTGAGTTGATGTTTATTTGCAAAACATCGTGAAGAACAGTATTGTGATCCTGCGAAAACAACAAAATCCTTATTGTTACAATTCATCATGGCCTTCTACTCGCATGGCTCCATAGTCGGTTATGGTGCTGGTCTTGATGTAGTCTGCCTTGTCCAGCACCTCAGAGAGAGACAGACGACCATCCTGACAAACAGACCACAGCAGAGGATGAGGAGGGATGTAAATATGGAAATAAATCAAATATTTGGACTTTTGTAATAAATTTTATTGGATCATTTTAACAATCTGATCAAAACTTGATTTTTGAAAATTTGAAAAATGTGCTTACCAAATTTCATAGCAATCCACCCGAAATACTTTAAAATACCAATGTGACATTGTGGCCTTATAGTGGGACTAGAGGAAGGGTCATGGTGACACCTAAACTGACATCCTGCATGCTCTCAGTAGCATCATGCACTCATCAACTTTCATTTAAATCTGCTCAATAATTTTAAGATATCAAATTTGAAATTTTGGCTAAAAGATGACACTACAGGAGAGGTGATAGGGTCATCAAAATCTAGAGTAATCTTCCTCTGGAAAATATGAATGCACTCTCCAAATGTGCCAGTCTACTCATTAAGATCTTGTTATATCTTGTGTACAAGGTAATATCTTGGCCTGTGGGTGACACTCGAGGAAAGGTCATGGGGGTCACCAAAAATAAGTAGGGTGCATACTTTGGGTATCATGAACGTGCTCACTGAATTTCATGAACATCTTGACAGATTTTGAAATATCAAATTTGACATTTTGGCCAACAATCTAGAGGAGAGGTAATGGGGACAACAAAATTGACAGAGTTCATCCTCTAAGAAGCATGAGTGAACCAGCCAATAGAGAAGATATGTTGCCTTGGAGTAAAGTGTTGAATGGACGGATATACAACATACAGTAATATAGATTTTTTTTCTAAAGAGTGGTTAGTGCCAGACAAAATATATATAAAAAATATTGTAGAAAAATCAACATGGCTTTATTTCATATTCACAGACAATTTTTGTGAACCATGCATTGTTGAGTTTTTTTCACTGTTAAACAGTGTACAGTAATACACCCATCTCCTCTGTTCAGCCCCTTCCCTTATTTCCCTTTTTTCCTTTCTCTCTGTAGTGTCTCTTACACACATCTTGTCTTCAACAAATTGCATACGGCCTGACTGACAAATGTAACCTGTTCTGAACTTTCTTCAAGAAGTTTGTATAGACTAGTGCGTTGGTCTTGTGATGGCTTCAATAACCTACCTACTGAAGGAGACAAATGTGTGTGTATGTTTGTGTGTGTGTGTAAGTATGTGTATAAGATAATCTTATTCTAACACAAAGTATGTGATTGTGTGATGAATAACCTGTGACGCAAAGGAATATGCAAACATTTTGGGCAAAATACCCTTTCTTCAGTTTACCCAGAGTGAGACAAGATGTTCGATACCATTTTCACCTCTGTATGTCCACTGGTTTGGCTCCTATGGTTAGCATTTCGTGTTAGCTTAGCATAAAGACTTTAAGTCTAAAAGGGTCAGGAGCCTAGCTCCATTAAAGTGAAAAAATAAACCTAACAGCAACTCCGAAGCTGTCTTATTTACACAATGTATCATGTGTATTTGAAATGGATGTACAGAGGTGAAAATGGTATTGAATATCTTGTCTCAGTCTAGGTAAGTTGGAAAAAGGGGTCTTTTGCCCAAAACGTTGGAGTATTCCTTTAATGTACCAATATGGACACAGTGTGTGTATTATAAACCACTGCTTGTAAACACAATTAATTCCACTCTCTCATTACCCCCCAAAGAAATGTGTGTGCCGTAGATTACTGTATAAATATGACTCTAATCTTAGTAGTACTGATATGACTACTGTCCCACCCCAAGCACCACACTTAATCCCCAACCCTAAACCACTGTAACAGAATTCTCAATGTTATATGAAAATATAAAACCCCACTGAACCCAAGACCCTCTGGGACTGTGACATCAAAGTTCATCGTGTCTCTTCGTTAAGTCCTCCCCATAATTGGTTGCCTGGCTGCCCACAAACATGTTCCAGTTGGCAAGAATCTCCTTCTTGGTTATTTTTTCATCCTGTTGTTGGATCATGAGATTCCACCCATCATCGGTGTCATGATTGAGAGAGAAAAAAAAGAGTGGGAGAGAAGGAATAATTAGGGGATATTACAAGGTGATGGCAAACAGAAAGAGAAGAAAGAGCCAGAGAGAGATAATTTTGTTTGAATTAACAGGTTATTACCCACAATTATATCCATTACACAATGCTGTCACATAATTTGACCAAACACAGGTTTTACTAATTAAGGTTCCATTGCATTTAAGTGTAGCAGAGTCTTTCCAGTGAACCAGCATGAACAATAGCAGGACCCTGGCTCTGTTAGGTCTAAGTGGAACAGAACCTTCATTGGTGTCATTAGTAACACCTGTGTTTACCCTGTTATGCTTGTAAAAGGCCTCCGCCTCTTCCCAGTGTGATGGAGCAGTTGGAACTATTTTCTAAATGCACAGGAGGACTTTAAAAGGGCCAGACAATTTAATACTTCAAGTCTGTAAAACTCCATTGGCTAAAATTGGAATATGAACCATGCAGAATCAATCATGATACATATCAAGTCAAATATGGATGTGATTTGGCAGTGTGGCAGACTTGTGAAATGACAACCATGACAACTCACCACTAAACTAGATGATCATCTTCACAAACTGAAAATTTGGCTTGATAGTGGCCTGATAGTGGCCCTAAAGTTCAAAATGACTCAAAGAAAAAGGTATTTGAGGTATCGGACGTGCCTGACCTGCTGTTTTTGGGGATACAGTTATACCCATGTTTGACTTAATTCTGTCGTGTTTGACTTAACTGTATCATCTGCATTCCACTTGATGAATATAGCTTTGACTTCAAACAATTTAATTAAAAACCTTTTCGGACTTTCAAGGCCCTGCAAATACCTTGTGTGGTAAGAAGTAGGCTTGCATTTAAGTATTTCGATGTTAGTCATTTTCTTTTACCCCTTCCATTACCTTATATTTATTGTACTGATCCGGGATATTATGTTTAGTTCAAGTCTAATGGTCTGGTTCATAAAGGAACTGTGGACAGAGTGTGGGTTTGTCGGATTTGTTTGACAGAAGCACCATTTGGCTAAGTGGGACATTACAGTATAGCCAAGTAGAAGTGCTTTCCAAACCCCCTAAATAACTGAACCGTTGTCTTGAGATTTGACTGGTGGGAGGAAAGTCATGCAACTGTTAATATACAGAATCTATGGCAGAGAGGGTGGTAGCAGTGGAAGGTCTACCTTGTCAGTGTCCGTCTCATGGATCAAGTGTTTGGCTTCATTGTCAGCATGGTCAACTTCTCCTGGCAAGATCCAGTGAGCCACCTCACTAGCATCCAGGTAGCCATCCTACACAAAACAAGACAACTGCATTTTGAAGGAACTGAGTGCTGTAGTTTCCAAATTGCAAGAGTATACAATGGCCTTTTCCTTGAATTGCCTTTAACTTGTCACCCATCTGTATCTACACATTTCTCTACATTCAAATTGCTTGAGGAAACAACTGGTAGATTCATTTGAAGTTTCCTGTTAAAGAAGTCACACCTTTTTACAGCATTCGACCGCTGGAATTATCTTCTGCATATTGATTGTTGGACTTAATTGTAAGTGGGCTAGATGTTTTGGGGAGGTAGCATTAGTGTAATATGCCCTGTTTAGAAGATGTTCACAGCTGGCAAGAACGGAGCCAGCACTAAGCTATTTTCACTTGGAAAACAGTGTCCATCCAGTTCAGCTACCAATGCACTGTAGTCTAGGGATCTAAACCATGTCATCTATTGTGATGATGTGAAAGCAGTAACAGGATCTGGATCAGTACTCCCATTCTGATTAGCTGAAAGAACAGCTTTTACCTTGTTGGCATCTCTGAACTCTGAAAAATGTTTCTTCTCTGTCTGGACCCAGTCAGGTTCACCTTCCCCATCTTCTGCTGTGTACATGTCACCTGTGGAGCAGGAACATACATTTAGGACACATTATCTCAAACTTTTTTCTTAATGAAAGTTCAGAAAAGTCTCTTGACAGAGTGGTCCATAAAAGAGAAGATACCTACCAATGTATTCATCTAAGTCGATCTTCCCATCCCCGTTCTTATCAATGTCAGCCACCGTTTCCTAAATGAGAGAACAACTTCAATTCTCATGCATGGTTCAATCTTGTCACTCGTACTTCAGTGAGGTGTTGGACTAGTAAGATCTTTGTATGAGGGAAGGACTTATTAAAAGTGAATTTAAACTTTTTTTTCAAGGCAATACTTCCATTGTGTCTACTATTTGCACTAGCAGATTTAATGTCTATTATTCCTACGTATTAGATCATCTCTTGCTTGCATGGTGTTGACCAATGAAATCATTCCTAAACCGTTGCTGCAACTGATGGGCATGGGTAGCGCTCAGATGGTTTGGGAATCAAAAAGACTCAAAGGAACCAATGCCCTATGTCATTTGTAGGTCTCTTCCCATCATACAGTTTATATCCAGCCTGTTGATATTGCTTGGTTTGAGCTTTCTAAAATTCTGTATTGGTCCGATCACCTATACGCTATCATCTTCATTCAACGCTTCTCTGAAACTGCACATTCTGCAGATAAACTTTCCAAATTTCAGCTATTATTTCTCAGTCAAAGAGGGAGGGGGAATATTCTGGTAACTGGTTTATTCATGACATCAGGGAGGCTCAATCACAGTGTATTAAAGGTTCACAGAAACCGATTAATCAGAATAAAAACTTAACCGGTGTGTTGACACTAGCCAAGGCTCTCTAGTATGGAAACACAGCACGTAAGGCTTTAAAAAGTTTTGTTCCTGATTGTCAATTTTGCTGTTCTCAGAGTAGCAGGGGAGTATTACCACTGTGATGGGTAGCTAAATCATGGGTCAGTTAACAAATAGTGTCTTGAAGCATCACTATCAACTCAGAAACATCAGGCTCTAGGGGGTAAAATTGTGTAATTTTCATTGAAGTTCTCGGTGGGTAAACAGTAGAGTATATGGTACCTGCACCACAACATCCCTCATATGGTCAAACTCCTCAGGGTGCAGGAAGGCAGTGAACTCCTCCCGTGTGGCTAGACCATCGCTGTCCCTGTCAGCCATCTTGAAGCGCCTCTCATCACGGGTAAGCATGGCCTTGTAGGTGGCCTTGTCGTCCACGTCGTCAAACTCTTCGTCTGGAAAGGCAATGTTAGTAAGTGCCATTACGACAGCGTCTTTGCTGGAGTGAGCATGCAAGTAAAATGGAAGGACACAATGTTCATTACCTCATGACACATAAGCTACACGAGAAAAATATCAAGACATTTTCATTATAGAAGACTGAAAGAGGCTGTGAAATCTGATCCAAAGTTTACATTAGAATCAATTCAAGCTAAGGACTTCCCAAGCACACAATCTCTCTCTCTTTCTACCACACAAACACACTCCATCTCTCTGGTCTCTCTACAGAAGCTTATACCTAGGTAGTAGCCATAGGTGGTGTTCTTGTACTCCTCCCAGCCTATCTTGCCATCTTTGTTCTGGTCATACTCCTGCCAGTGTTTGTTCACATTCTCCTCAATGTATCTCCTCTGACGATGCTTGATCCAGTAGTGCAACTCCGCATGGCTGACATATCCATCCTTGTCTGTGTCTATGCGGTCTACAATTTTCCTGTAGGGAGAGTCGGGGTGGGTGTCAACAATCAGGTTTGTAGGGTCAGGTTGTACAATCCTCAAAGTGTCCAGAAGCTCAGTAATCAGGACTTCAATGCCTCAAAGTCCTGTAAGGATGTTGGTTAACTGCACACAGCCCCATCTGGTTTGTGACTGCTTTACACCATAAGATGAAAGGGATAAAAGAAGCCTAAGAAGTTGATGAGTACACTTCTGTCCAGGGCACATTTTTAGGATTTGTTGTGTGGGGATTCCTCACCAGTAGAGCCGAATTTGGCCATGTAGGGTCAACCTACAGCGTTTCAAACAGTGGGGATGGGATGCTCCTCTCTGCTGAAGCCCCATTTCCTGATTGAGACGGACTGAGATGATGGATTTTGACCAAAAAAAATAAAAAATCTTGCATAATGCAGTTTTAAAACCCACCAGGTCCAGACACTTCTTACCACATGGCAATTAGCAAAAAGAGATGGCTTGGGCTTGCTGTATTCAGCACAACACAACAGTGACTTTGAGTTTTTCCGCTTGAGGAAAAAAGCTAGCTTTGTGCCCCTTACTCAAAGTATGTTTTGTGGCTGCATTGCATTATGGTCTATTGAGGCTACTGTCAGTGGAGAAATTGGTATTTTGCCCCCATTCTACTTCCTGTATGATTGTTAAAGGTTGGTGAAAAATAGTAGATCAAGTAAGAAGTGCTGATGTTTTTATTGATTCTGAGGGAGTGACAAGGGAGTAAAGCATTGAAACCTTTTCTGCTATCAAACTCCAATGTAGCTGACTGTTAAAGGAATACTCCAGCTATTTTGGGCAAATTACCCCTTTTCCGATTTATCCAGACTGAGACAAGATGTTTGATAAAATTCCAAGACGTGTATTTCAAATACATGATACATTGTGTAAATTAGATAACTTCAGAGTTGCTGTAAGAATTATTTTTTCACTTTGATGGATCTAGGCTAATGACTCCTGTAGACTTCAAGTCTTTATGTCAAGTTAACATGAAATGCTAACCACTGGAACCAAACCGGTGGACGTGCAGAGGTGAAAATGGTATCAAACATCTTGTTTCACTCTGAGTAAGTCAGAAAAAGTGCATTTTTCCCAAAATGTTGGAGTATTCCTTTAGTATCTTGTGCTATCATGTAGTCTATTTGGCCAGTTGTCCATAGAAATAACAAAAACACACCACTAAACAATAAAACTGAGCCAGAAATGCACCCACACCTGCATTTTTAACAGTGCTAAAGTGTTTTAGAGTGGATGTTTCCTTTAATCTCTAGACAAGCTGAATCTAGTTTTGGGTGAGGGTAAGTGGAACCTACGCCAGTCTGTCTTTGCTCTCCTCAGGAGTGAGCTGGTCAAAGGTCTTGGCTTCCTCCTTGCCCAGGAAGGCCTCATGGTCGTACTGGAACCCATGGCTGTCATCATGGGCATGGTCACTCAGGTCACCATGGCGATGAATACGCTTCTCCTGAGCAGGGACAGCGAAGGCCACACCCACTAGTAAGAGCAATGATCCCAGTAACCTCAGCTGCATCTTGACTGTCTAAAAAAGGAGAGAGAGAGAGAGAGAGAAGAGAGAGATGATATGGGGGTACAGAGACAAAGATTAGGGGAGGGGACACAGAAATACAGAGAGTTGGCTACTGTGGTTATCAAAAAATGAGTTTTTATTCAGTGGCATTTTAATAAGCAAATAGTCTTACACTAAAAGAATGTATTGATTGGCCTCAGCAAAACTTGCTCCTCCATTCCAGCCCTCCAGCCTATATGAGTTATGAGCCCACCCATTACTGCACAAAAATCTTATTTATCCGTATTTATCCTTACAATGTGACTGCATCAAACAGGCCTTACTGGAGGATGGTGAGAGCTTAGCAGCCACTATGCACATGCCGCATGTGAAAGTTAAGCAATAAAAAGTTAAAAGAAGTATTCTAAGTCATTTTTAAATTCTGATAAATGGATTAGATTGACGATTTTAAGAGTAAAAGTTACTCACCACTTTTTTGGAGTTTATTGCGACACCTCCTGTATAAGTTCTTGAGGAATAGCTCAGTCCGCGTTGGCACTCTGTCTCTTTAAATAATATTGTTAGAGAGGCGGGCACTTTCCTTCAGCTGGCCAATCATCGACGCCCTGACAAGGAGTCTAACCAATGAAAAGTATGAGACTGTAGTAAAGGGGTTTACAAGTAATTCTAATTGGCTCTTAACCGCCACGTTGACACGCGAACGCGCGCGGTACAGCAGTCTGCAGCTGGAGCGCGCCTTCAGCGTAACCACGACCAGTAACGTTTCCGCAGCGTAGCTCCAAAAAGACAATTTCAGGCGTTATAAACATGAGTGACACACATTTTACAGCCAATGAAACCCGTTCAGAGTAAAAGTATGACAGTGTTTTTTTGTTTTTTGCTGTTTTACCATTATAAAAGCACTGAATGGTGGAGATACAGCTCGAATTCCTTTATGAATATAAGATTAATTCATTTAATTAATTTTAGATGTAAAAATCAAACAAGTTAAAAAATAGTTATACCTCTCCTGAAATCAGAGCCTAAATCTTAATCACAGGCCTGGAGATGTCTTGCAGTAATCTTCTAGGCTGATGCAAGAGTATGTAAAGTCATCACAGAATTTGTGTATTATTTTTTTATTCATTAAAAAAACAAAACAAAACAGAAAGGACTGGAGATACATAGGATTTTTTCAGTGTCATTTCCTAAATTTTGCGGCTTGATCTGGGCCAAAATGAATTCATGTGCATCCATAATGACAATAAACATCTTAACCGTTTGCTTTGATTCCTTTCTATATACCCTGAAAATGGAGACGCCCTGCACCATAACAACAAACACATAGGCTTGATGGATTTTGTCAGTGAATCTCTTCAGCTCCACTAGTTGAGTGCAGCACAACATACCGTAACCCTACTGCAAAATAGTGCAAACACACAGGCTCATTAGGATCATTAAAAGTCATCTTCACACCTATGGTTCATTTGCTTTGGTTTGAATCAGTGGAATAGTTGGTATTTTGTTGCATTTGGTTTGGTTTAGTTTCACAAGGCAAAAAAATTAAACCAAAATGTATCAACAAAAGGGGGAGCTGTCAGCCCACTAATTGGTCAGGGTCTATTTTCTTGTAATGTTTTCTTGTGGGGCAGTTTCGTTCCTCTCTCACTTTATTGTACAAACAGACTTGGCCGATACAATATCCAGCATGGGCATGGAGTGCCATTAGCAGCTTTGGTTCATTATTACAATGATCGTTTTGGCCATTTGCCCAGAAGGTCATGTATTTCATTGTTGCTCCATGTCAGCCCTCAGTTTATTTTGTTACTGTGTTGCTAACTGCTAGCTTAAATACTACCAAGTTGCTTCTTCCAGTTCTTTATTTATGGGCTCATAATGCACAGCACTGCTTCAGCCCAAAACACACTGGACACAGCTGGACACAACAAGGCAAGGTCTTAATCTGCTCAATTCTACCAGCATTCTGCAGGTATAACAGACCTTTTTGACAGCAGCCATTTTGTTATGAATAGCAGGTAAACACAGGTATTACTAATGACATTAATGAAGGTTCTGTTCCATTTAGGTCCAACAGAGCCAGGGTCCTGCTATTGTTCATGCTGGCTCACTGGAAAGACTCTGCTACACTTAAATGCAATGGAACCTTAATTATTATTTTTATTATTATTTTATTCCCAACATTAACATTTGATCAAATAGGGATGTTTCTGAATTGTTTAAACAAATACGTATTCCGTCCAATTTATTTTTTATTTTACCAATAATTGGGATGCTTTGCTAGTGTTCCCAAAACATATTCACCTGATAATAACACAGACAGACAAAGAGAAAGAGAGAGAGAGAGAGAAAGAGAGAGAGATTTTGTTGTTCACATGAGAATAGTGTATTATGATTATTAATTTAGCATCATTGAGGCTGTGTTTCTCCTTCTC
>OMKZ01016317.1:0-11188 GCA_900302535.1 Neoniphon sammara
AAAGCATATAGCAGTTTTTACTTTGAGCTATCACCTACCATGAAGCCAGGTCTGATAACTGTATTGTCCAAACTGAAACAGAATATGAACTCAAACAAATGGTGTCCTCACACACTTGTGTATTTGTATCATACATTGCTGGAGAAACGAGCATATTTTTAAGTCTAATTAAAAAGGAATACGTAATATCACATGGGAGGCATAGTCAACTTTCAGTGTATCTGATATGTTACAGAAAACAAAACTGTTTTAACTACTAACTTATGAGGGACTTGTTAATATTTGAAAACGTTGTCAAACACTGAAAGATTGTCAAGATTAGCATATCCAGCTCTATCTTTATAGTCTGTTATTCTCTATGAAAATCAGGTAGTTAATTTGAATTATAGTACATTTTAATTATTACAACTTTAAGAATATCCTCCGGTATAAAATTGCTGTTCTTTGAAAGTAAGTCATGCACTGTCCAAAGAATTTAATACACAATGTACTATTAGTTCGGATTAATTTGAATTTAGGAGTCAGAACATTTTAATAAATAATGTTTTTAATAAATAAATGAAATTTGATGGCACCTCAATGAGAGTTTTTAAAAATATGCAGAGGCATCCCTGAGTCTCTGTCCTTTCATCCAAAACAAACTGCAGCGTAATATAATTCAGCCAAGGTAACCCAACTTACTAATTAATAATCAAATCTGTTGGATAAAATATAGATAAGACAGATAAATGCTCAGAGAAGCAATTAAACATAATATTTTTGGCAGCTATCAAATGACTGCTGCAAACCAGAACAAATTAACATTTGAGGTTTGTTAGCAAGCCTTTCCAGAGGCTTTTATCCTCATGCATCGTTCAAACATAAATGCTCTAGTTAGGCACAACTTGTACTGCTCTGGTGGAAGAGTCTGCTTGCTGCTGTGGGGTGATGTTGGTGCGTTCCGGAAAAGAAATGTGAGTACAATGTAGATAAGATAAATATTGGACTTTTGAACCCGCAGTACAAATGTTTGGCTCGAAAGCGCTTGGATTATGAGGAGAAATCTGAGTTCAGGCTGTTGTAGATGCTGTAGACCAAGGAGGAGCAGTTAGGTCCCATTTTTAACTTCCATCAGGTGTCATTCCTGCAGTGGAAGGAGCCGTCTCTGTGGAAATGGTCTACTGTGATGCCTGTTGCCCATAACAACCAGCCCAAGGCCCTCGGTGACCACAGGCCTGTTGCTTTGACCTTTTTAATGAGGAAGTCATTTGAGGGACTGTTAAAAAGACAAGCTCCTATTCAAAACACAACAATTCCTTGACCATTGTAACCAAGTGTGCAGGATGCTACAGTCACACTGCTTGATCTGATGTTCAAACACTTGCAGGGAAGTAAGAACCACATCATACAGGCTCCTCTTTGTGGATCCGCCTTTTAATACCATTCAGACAGGAGTCCTTCTTCTTCCTGATGTCAATGACTGATTCTGATGACAGAAGCGTTTGTGATCAATGACAAACAATGATTTGCCTTATGCTGCATGCCTGCAACTCTTTATTGACACCTTGCACTGATAACCATCTGTTTGTTGTTGTTTGTATCATTCTCATGGTTTTATGTAATCTTTATAATACTTGTTGCAGAACCAATTGACCACTGGGACAAACAAAGTCCAAATTTGTACTTGGGACTACACAGGAGTAATAAGGACCTAGAGGATATATATACTCTAGGTTAGTGGCTCTCCAAGCAGGCATCAAGGACCCCCTGTCCTGCAGGTTTTTGTTCCAGCTCTTGTCTTGCATGACCCAATTAAGGGCTTAAAGCTGATTGGTTGAAACAGATCTACCTGAACAATTTGTGCATGAAAGTGTGTGTCTCTTAATTCGATCAGTTATGCAAGAGTAGAGCTGGAACAAAAACTTGCAGGACAGATGGTATTTAATGACTGAGTTCAGAACCACTCCAGATTAAAGCCCCGATATACTTCAAAACAGGCGCGCACGCAGACAGCTGCGGACGACCTCGTGGAGTGCGGACGCGCACGCAGCTCTGTATAAACTCAAATATGGCTGTCGCGAGCGGACGCGCTCCACCAGAAAGTTGTCCCAGTGTTTAGTGAAGTTCAAGTGGCTTTCACAAACCAGTCTTGCAGATGCTTCCGCTCTTACCTGCACGCCTCCATGTCTCTTCCAACTGTCTGGGCGATTTCTCTCCACAAATTTGCACACATTTGATCGTCTCTATAGTCATCTCTACATTCCTTAAGATAAAATAAATGTGGGCACAGGCGAACCTATTGGAGCATGTGGAGTGGGCGCGGTTAGTAGCATACAGTCCGCGTACAGGCACAAAAATCTGGGTGCACAGCAGAGGAGACTGGTATTGTATTTATTGGAATGTATTCTGAGGGCAGCATTGCATGGTTTAGGGTTAAGGTTAGGCTCAGGGTGAGTGTTAGTGTTAGGGTTAGAGAATGTGCCCTCAGAACACATTTTAATAAATATAATACCAACTTGCCATAGCAGATGTCCGCTAGCTGTGCACGTGGACATCTGCTGACGTCAGCTGGTGACGAAATTTACGTCACGCGGACCCTCGTGGCTATGCAAAGTATAATATGGCCTTAACTGTAAGCCAGCATAGTCTACTAGCCAGTCACAGCTCAAAACCTGAGGCAGCACTGGCAGATGGTACACGGAGTAGCCTTCAGCCTGGCAGACACTCCAAACACTCTTCAGACTTGAGCATCATGAATCAAGTCAGAAAATCAGATATTTTGAGTCAGTTTATGGGCCCGGACATTGTGTCAATCATTACCTGTGATTACCTGTGCTCTTGAGAGGCAAAGAGAGCAAAAATTAATTTCATATTAGAATAATGATGGCATTCGCATTTCACTCCAGTTTTGGTAATTTTCTTTGTCAGAGCAATTATGTTACACTCTTTGGTTCTGACATTTTCAGGTAGCATGAAGCTGAATTGCAACCATAAAAGATCTTAGAGACTTTTTATTGGAACTGATCAAAAATGAAGTAGCTGTCAGAACTGTGTCGCCGAGGCAAGCTAGAGGTGAGTGTAGAGGAGCGTCAGGGAGTGGAGACGTGTATCCAATTTGCCACTCTGCCTCGCTACTGATGGAATTATAAAGTGGTGTGATGTTGTGAAATCTTATGAATAAGTCATGCTGCTTTTTGAAACTGAGGCCCTGTGTATAATCCTCAGATGAAACAACATCTTAACTGCCCTGCAGGAGAATCTAGTGCAAGACACATTGCGATAGATAGAAAGCTGTGACCTCGGAAATATGAACTATTGTCCCAATCCATATTTCATATGCACTCCAACAACGTCCTCTGACAAAACTATTTTTTTTCTGTAATATGTTAAGTCTCAAAGTTTGTTCTGTCGTCTTTATTGGTGCTCAGCTTGTCCGAACTTTCTGACAACTGTGACAAACTTAGTTATTTTTTAACTGAAATTAATATTTTTCTTTTTCCTGTATAAAAATCTGTATAGCGAGAATGCCTAATTCAAACTCTTGAGGGACTGCACACATAGTGTTTGAGCATCCATACTGGAAAACTGAACATGCAGCACCATTGATTAAAACAACAGTGGTGTCAAGTGTCAAAAATATGGATCAAAAAAGTGTATCAAAAAATATCATGGTAATGACTGAAACGTAGAATGGCTACGTGTTCCAGAGCAAAGCGTTTGCATTTTTCTCCCTGCCACCTCATCAGCAATGTGCTACAACATTACGTGCGAGGTAATGAGCCACAGTATTATGTGGCTTTCCCTATTTCCTTCACAGTGGCTCCACAGAACATGGAGGGGGGCCTTTCATTCTCCATTAGAAATGCAGGGGAGAAGCAGAAAGAGTCTCACGGTAGCTCCGTCCTCACCAGAAAAATTCAACATTCAATTCTCTGCTAATGTAATACAAAAAAAGCGATACAGTTGATCACTATCAATGGAAGAGAGTGCTTCACATGCCATGTTCAACAATCCTTCCAAGAATAACAATACTACATCTCGGAGAATGTAACATTGACTTACATTACATTACTTACAAGTAATGAAGATTAATGCACTTTACTATCACTTTATATATAAGTAAGACTATTTGGGAAAGCTTTGATCTGCTCCGACTCGCCACAGTGTGCAGTACTGTGCACACTGTGGCGAGTGTTGACTCAATCTTTGGACAGATTTTTATTAAATCACATCCCTCGCCAGGCAGTTATACAAAAACAGTGTTTCTAGGAAACACTCGTGTTACCTGCCAACTGGTAGCGTCTGAAGCCAGCAGGTTGGAAATGACAGTGGCCCATGTGGAAATTAGCTGAATCACGCTGCTGTTGTTTCCAGTCTCCAAACTAGTTTCAGACATATGCCACAAAGACCCACAGAAATGAGCAGTCAAGAGAAGGGCCAGCGTCCTACACTGTAAAAGCGAGAAAAAGAGAGCGAACATAGTGAACATGTACAAGTAGGCCCCGTACAACAGAATCTGCTCGTCCTCAAAAGGTAATTGAATAAAGACATGGTCTGTGCACACATGTATGAACATGATGCAAATGAGCAGCGAAGGGCTGTGACATTAACTGCAAGTCTTGCATGCATATTCACGGCTTTCTCCATATGCCTGGCCAGCTGCAGAAGCACCTATAAATGCAGGTGACCTCGTGCCTATATCCCCTGTCCACTGAGGTGCGTCACAAAAAAACAAACAAATGTGGCCTATATTAAACGGGCCAATTCGTCTAGATCGGGCAAAGACAAATAGACCCCTTGACCACGACCATGGTCACCTACACCAGAAGAAACAAATTCAAAAAATATTATGGAAAATCTTGAAAGGCCTTCATTTGTTAATATTGCTTATATATTTGAGCCTTTACCATATCAGTATATATATTTTTAAGCTTGTTATTTTTTGGCATTTCTGCTTTACTTGACATCGGCAGTGCAGAAAGATGGTCAGCCACCATAGCCCCTACCATATCAGTGTGTTTGAATGCACTAATAATTCAGTCCTATCCCAATTAAGGCAGTAGTCTAACTACAGAAACTGTCAAAACAACTTTATCTGATTATCTTATCAAACTAAGGTCATCATCTGGTAAGCATAACAAAATCAATACCTGCATTACTAATTAAGTATATTGGGGTGTGTAAAAAACAGAGATTATTTTTGTTATTCCAAAACTGTGCACATAATAAAGGTCACCAGATGCAGTGATCCGGATGTTGTGTTTATTTACGACTAACTACTAGCGCATGACGGCATCTTCTGCTTTCTGGCAGGACTGCAAATCATAAAGCTGCTGTTGTGTTCTGCAACAGTGTGAAAGGAATGAGGAAATACAAAGAAAAGCAGAAAAAGAAATGTCTTGCTGATGTGCACATAAAAACTTACGAAGCAGCTCGCCTGCCAGTGCCAGGGCAAGCTGGTTCATAAATTGCTAAACCTTCAGACCTACTACTAATTATTAAAACTACTATTAACTATTCAAAAAATCCATGTAAAACAGGTTGTTAGAGAAATGTTGACTAAAACACTGCCACATGAACTTTTTTTTAATTGTAATATTGCCTGAAGCCCATTACTCCCAATAATTGGAGTATTGTTGTGCATGTAAAATTAGTCTGCCCAATTAAAAAGGTGAGGAATTTTAGTGCCGTGGATTCTACACATATTTTCTCTCTGTTTCTCTTAGTTGGTATGGCTTTCTGTTAATTAAGGGTATCAGAATATTTTTCTTTGCTGAAAATTTGTTCATCATACAACTTTTTGTGGTGGCAGTTGGGGAGCTTTTTTGTCAGGGGGTCCAATAATAATGAATCAAATCAAATCAATTATTGGTCACTTCACTGTATGTAGAAGTATAAAGGTGAGTGAACAGTCTATATGTATATGATCCTCTAGTCTAAAAATGTAATAGGCCTGATTTATTAAAAGTTTACATTTAATACACAGTTCAAAATAAACATGCATTCTACTGTACTACACATATCACAGTGGACAAAGCAAACATACTCGGCTCCATCTTGATGAGGTATCGAACAAAGAGAAGATCTACAGCTATCTCCACTACCCTTCTATTTTAAAACATGACCATATTTGCCCATACACAGGATTTGATGTTACAGTCCGTTGTGCAGTAATTTATGATGAACATTCATACAGAAGCCCAAATGTCAAAAGAGTGATGTACAAATGGTGACTATAGAGGACAGGAGTGTGGGAGTACAGGTACGTCACTGGGGTCAACAAGTGGGCATCTCCCATCATCACAGGCGTCTGGCTGAATTAAGCCTATGACACCTATGAGAGGTCTGAGCCGGGTCTAGAAGTAGGCAGGGGTGGGTGAATTTTAGCTTTCAAGAGAGCCAAAATCACAAGTTTGGTTTTACAAAGGTCAAACATCATGACCTTTGAAGGATTTTGGTCACTATTGCCTCAAAACAAAGGAAAGACTATTGGCCCATGTGGAAATCAGCTGACTCATGCTACCAGTGTTTCAAGTCTTTAAGCTATTGAACAAGAAGAAGCTAATTGCATGGTTGATACTGTTGGCTTGGATCTGTCTGAACTGCTCTGGACTGCTCCTTGGGTTGTAATCTTGTTCGTTAAATTCCACCGCACCAGCATCTAGCAACCAATCAGAAGAGGAAGCGTCGCTACCTCAGCGCCAATCACGTCTCTTGCACACGCATCGTGTACTGCTGCTGTGTACGCTCGACTTAGCTTAGCTTACTGTAGCTGCAGAATGGCAGTGAAGGAAAGTTTCCGGTTTCAACATTTTTGGCTGAATTAATCATTACCTCTAGCGATTGTGTAGCGTAGCCTTCAGTAGTAAAACAGAAAACAAGCGGAGGTTTGTGTGGGCACAGTCGAAGGTGAGACAGGATGCGATTGGTGGAGATTTGAATACAGACGGGGACTATTTGCATATTCATAGATCCGTGCATACTAAATGAAGGCAAAAGTGTAGAGTTACATCTAAGCCATCTAAGCCAAAACTTTGAAAAACTGTAATTTTGCTGAACAGAGATGAGTTTTTAAGGGTTTAATCAATGCCCGGACTGGGTCTTTAAAGTGGACTTGGTTACAAACGCCATCATCAGAACTCCATGGGACAGGGCCAGTGTTCACCTCTGCTGCCAGTACACTATACCAAATTGTTTCCTTTGGCATTACCACACTTACTGCATCCTTACATGGCATGGCAAGATCAAATCCACCGTGTTTGTGCCTATCACCAATTTGATATTAAGATATTAATATAATTGTGCAACAGTAAAGCATATTAGCGACAGAAAAACATGAGACAGCAGAACATTTTGTAAAGTCCTTAGATAAATGGCTTCACAATGGCTTCCCACTACCCATAGAATTGTATGAGGTTTATAAAAGCATATTTACAATTTCATGGCTTTGCAGACTGTTCCTCTGTTTTATCTTTTATCCTAACAGACTGACAACATGAAAGCAAAGCTTAATTTTCTTATATAAATTCAGAGGTTCAGCTGAGACTTTTATATTATACAATGCAAATAATGTCATGCAACTTCATTTCCGCTGTTTCTAAAACAAGCCTTCCTTATTCTGAAACAATGCATAACATTCTCAAAATGAAAAACACGGCTGCACATGCATAGCTCTGATATGTTATGATCTGTTATTTGCTAAAACCGTTGGGGTAATCACAGGAAAAATATCAGACTGAGGACGATTGCCATTTTTAAAAACTATGCTGGTAATATTGACAGAGAACTCTATCTCCTCTTAATAGCAAAATGCACCATCATGTCTTACATCTCATGCAAGTCCAACACAGTCCTTTATAGGGTTCATTGCATTTGGAAACCATTTCACTGTGATATGCTGTTAAAAGCAAACATGAATGTCAGAATGTAACTCCTGTTAGCACAAATGTTGCCAAACAATTACTGATGTAAGCAAAGTTAACAGATAACTAAAATTTAGTCCTCAGTAATCAGTTAGTCATTGTGGCTTATCATGGAAAATCACTCAAAACTTCACTGAGACTTCAAAAACATATTGGTCACTCTACACATACCTAATTCACAGGCATATTTTGCATTTCTGACAAAATGACCCCATTCAAACCAGGTATTAAAATTATTATTTTGTCTTATTTTGTCTTGTAAAGTACTTTGTAACTTTGTTTTGAAAAGTGCTATATAAATACAGTTTATTATTATTATTATTATTATTATTGTTAATAGAATATTTATATCTAAACCACTGGTACATGCATGAGGTCATGCATATGCAGTGGCAGGAAAAGTTCACAGTGCACATTTTAAGTGATAGCTTGGAATTTAAGTCATTTGCTGCTCCATGTGAATGTATATATATAGTACATTTTTTAGGATATTGTCCTATATTATAAAGCTGCCTTACAGTTAATAGGGATTTAAGGAATCCCAGTTGTAACAAACAAATCATATTCATTTGGAGAACTGGGAACTTTAAAACTTGATACAAAAAGAGAGCTCACGTTGATCGAATGTCCTTGAAAAAAACACAAAACATAGCATTCTCCAATAGTAACCACATATTTGTGACCTGTTGCTGATGAGATTCAGTCGGTGCAGTCACACATCCATGCCTGCAGGATTCAACTTGTCTAGATACAGGCCAACATATTTGACACTGCCATCATCATCGAGGTCCCCTTGCACATGGGAATGTGCGAGGGAAAGTTTGCACTTGAAGGCTTCCTAACAGAAAGCCCACCCCAATCCTTCCTCTAACCTTAACCTCTTCTTTCTGTTAGAAAGCCTTCAAGGCAAACCTCTCCCATGTGTGGTCCCCTTCTTCTGCCTGTGGAAGGTCAACACGGCTTGAACTAGAATGTTTTGAAGCAATGCTGTTATGGCTGCAACAGCACAGCATTTATTAGGGTTCAACTGTACACCACGACCTGACTTGCTAATGCAGTGGCAGTGTCTCTTCCATTTCCTATTGCCCTCTCCACAGTGCAGTTGTGCTGAGTGTGGGCCTCAGTGAGTCTCTTCCTTTTAACTATAGTTGGCTGCTGACCTGGTGTTAGAAGATAAAAGTGGTCCCACAACAGCGAGTCATCTTGAAATCATCAGTCTTCAGCCACCTGCCAAATGGCAGATTTGGCTCAGACAAAAGAGTCATGCCATCTCAGCCATTGTGCCACACTGTTAGTGATGAGACCCCAATCATTGCAGATAACTTGGAAATTGGTGGCATTTCCTGAAAAGATACTCACACATTGAGGGGCTTTATATATGTCATTTTATATGGCTTTATAGGAATCAGGATGCTAGGGATGCTGCCTACGGCACGGAACCCTCAACGCTTTAACAAGTTTTCTTTAGCTTTGGAAACGGAGGACTTGCTGAGACCAGAGATTTCTCCCTCCACTTCAAAAATCTTCCCTGTGGCAGCACAGTGCAGCTGTACTATAAGCCTCAATACATAGTTATGCCTTATGGTCCTTATACGATTCCACCAAATGCAAGAGCTCTAAGATACTGGCATGAGGGAGCTGGTACTTGGCTGTGACTGCTTGACTGCTCCAAAAATCAACAGTGCTGAACATTGTTCAGGCAAGGGTGTTTAGGCTGACCACTGAACTTTGCCTGCATTCCCTCTTGTGACTGACATCAATAATTTTGAGTAAGGACACTTAATTTCAAACACCTACCGTGTCAGGATTACCGACAGGGCAAACACACATGGACTTGGAATGGATCAGGGCTCCCAATGGCCCTATGTGTCATGATGTGTGTTTTGGGTAGAGGCTTTGAGATAGGAGTGGGTACAATCTGGCCATAATCTGGCCATATTGATGGTCTCAATGGCCTAAATTTTATAATTTAGTATGAGCCTTAAATGCCTAAAACAGTATAAATCTGTGTTTGCTATCAGAAGGTTATAGAGACGAGTCCAATATGTATTTTCAGCTTCTTATACATAGTTTCCCCTAAATATGAATGTAAGTTTGACTGACAGTACATTGCTGCTGTGGCATACTGAATTACACAAGAAGGGCTAATGCTTGTGTGCTCACATACCACACAGCAAAGCACTTTATGTGTGTATTAGGGGTGGGAATCACGCCAAAACACGTTATTTTCATGATCCCTAGATCATAACGAAGTAATACTGATCACAATACAGGCAGTTTGTGACACATTTAGTATGATTAAATATATTACAGTATATCAATATAAAAAAAGTAAAAAAAAAACAAAAAAACAAGTTTATGTAAAATGAAATCTACTAAAAAATACAAGTTCCAAGAAAGCACCTCAAAATCACAGACTGTCTATACAGATGGACGTAGCTGTTTTGACATTGGCCATTTGTTTCTGGACTGCTGTTTTGCAGCCAAGAGTTTGGCTTTGCGGGCGCCACCATGTTTGCTTTCTGGAAACACGAGTGCCCGTATTTGGACGAGAGAGCAGTGCTGAGGAGGAGCCACAGACTGCATATAAAGCATACCTCGCTTTATCACCCTTTTCACTCCAAATGAGATCATAATTTTAAAAATGAACATCATATTTTATTTAAGAAGACCTGAAACTAGAGTTTCAGGTATCACCTCCCGGCGATTTCCTGCTGCTCCCTTAAGATGGCTAATTCTTCCGTGATTACCCTCAGCTCTGAAATCTTCATCCTTTAGAGGAAGGCTCTCACTGCACCTCCAGGTGTTTTTCCATCTTCCGCTTTGCCCTCCAGTCTGTGGCCATGATGATCTTCACTCCAGGCTGGATTGAAGCAGATGTAAAGGATTCAGATGGAGGGTAATCAAGGTATGATGGTGCGGGCTCAAGGAAACTAAAAGCCCTATGGCCAGGCTCAAGCTGGGGATTGGACGAGGTTGGAAGGAATGAGTAGAAGGGTGGGGTCAATGCCTGCCACACACAGTCAACTCAAGAATTATCACCTTTCTGGAAAACAAGCAAAAATGACTATAAAATAAACAATACACATTTTGTTCAAACATGGGGAAACTACTTATGCTCATTCATAAAAATTCTTAAAAATACTTGTAGTTCTGTGTGTACAGCAGTCTTTATTTGCCCACGTGGTCAGGACTTCCTCGGCTTCCTCGCTGGTCAGGAAGGGCCCCCACTCCATTTGTGATTCTTCCTTTATTTTTCTTTTACACTTTGTTTTTGAAAAGTAAAT
>OMKZ01016317.1:11331-21501 GCA_900302535.1 Neoniphon sammara
TTTGTTTTTGAAAAGTGCTATATAATTAAAATTTATTATTATTATTATTATTATTATTATTATTATTATTATTATTGTTGTTGTTATTATTGTTATTATTATTATTATTATTATTATCATTATTATTACAGGAATAAGCTCAGCGCTGTTATGCACTCCATATGAGGCTCACTAAATTTTAGTTGTAGGCGTGTCAATAATTCTTTTTTTTCTTTTTTTTTTTTAACTTTGTGCACTGCTCAGCACATCACAATAAAAGTGTGTGGTTTTCTCATATGTTTGAGATAAAAATATGACTCATATCATTTGTAATAGTTTTTTTTTTTTCCTTATGGCTATTGCTCATTTTCTTTAAGGGTGCCAATAATTCTCAAATTGCCTGTGCTCTCAACAATGCCCTCGCCTGCCACCAGGGCCAGAGACATTGAGGGATTTTTCCTTTTCTGGAGTCAGAGGAGGCACACTGTGGCTGCCACCCCTAATCTTTTTCATTTCACTTCAGAGGGCAGCGTTCTTTCTTTTATTCGCACTGGCAAAGTCTCTCCATTTGTGGCAGAGATCCTGCAGTAGACAATTGCATTCCTGCCAAACTGCATTAACCTTGTAGGTGACGTCCTCCAGAGCCTTTTTTTTTTCTTTGACATTAGAGATATTATTTTTGAATTTGGAGAATAAATCTTCCTTATTACTTTGGACTTCATTCAAAAGAATTTTAATTTGGAAAACCGAGGCTTCCTTGACATGGCTACCTCCACAAAGTTAAACAACACATCTGACTGAGGCACAAATGGATTTACACAGGAGTCTTCAACAGCAGAAATGAGCAAAGAGCGCATCGTCGCCCCTCACACCTGTGGACCGTTCTTTATCTACTTCCTTACCAGTGGTGCTCAACCTTTACATCAGTCATGAGTCACATGACACTGAGGCATTGCCTTGATTAAATTTCTTTTATCTTGGTCTTACTGTGACAACCATTACAATCATATGTTAAATGACTACAGTAAAAATCAGACATCCCTGAAATGACCTGAACAGAACCTTCATCTATCCTGTCTATCCTGAGGCAGGCAAATAATTTACAACAGCCCCCAATGCTTACCCTAACCCTCACCTGAGCAAACCCATGCCCAACCAGCTCTAACCAGTTTAAATGCATTGGTGTATAAGCGTTGGTCTATAGACACAGCAGTGGCTGTGCCTGCAGCTCAGTGATACTGAACACCAGTGTTGTGCTAGTTACTGAAAAATAGTAACAAGTTACAGTTACTAGTTACTTCATTCAAAAAGTAACTCAGTTACTTTGTTAGTTACTTACACTAAAAAGTAATGCGTTACTGTTTAAAGTAACTTTTTAGTTACTTTTTTAAAGAAAAGTCTTTTAAATGCTCCCATTAATGCCCTTAAAACCTTCATTGCAGTACTGTAAGGAAAATAATAAAAACTATTGATCAACTTAACAGTTCCTGTTCATTTGCATTCACATCACTAAATTCTGCTGAGCATTATGGTCTAAGACATTATGGTCTAAGACTGTGTTTTTAAAAAAGACACAGCTTACATTTGACTAAAAGATTTTTGTCTCTGTGCTGGACTAAAGTGAAATAGTCAGCGTATTTCCACGTTGAAAAACTCGTCTTGCACTCGCCTTGACTCGCCATGACTCGCCGCACGTTAGAGTAAACAGAAACACGCCCACATGAATGAATTCATTTATCAAGTAACGGACTAACGCGCCATAGTGTAACGGTAACTGAGTTACTTTATTTGAAAAGTAATACGTTAGAGTATTAGTAATGGCGAAAAAAAAGTAACAGCGTTACAGTAACGCGTTACTGCCCAACACTGCTGAATGCAGACTGAAAGCAGTTTTTTTCGGCAGCTTGACTTCCACACAATAATGCGTCTGGTAAATTAGTTAATTTACCCAAACTTACTCAGACCCAGCCATGTTATTTAATTGATGCTTGGATGACGGTTGGACGCCCGGACCGGTGGTATAGAGTGCAGTCAAATGCTTCCATTTCCTTCTATTTTCATTGGACCTTAATAGTTTTGATTATTAATTTTTCATTAATGTGGCAACTGCAATCTGACACTCTGAGCTGTAAAAAACTTCATATACACAGGAAAATGGGAAAATAAAACATGCAGTAGCCTATGTGGGGCTGTATTTCGGCCTTGATGGATATCTTAAAAAGCAAGTTGGTTAAGTTAGCTTTATAGTTCATCCTGCTCTGTTTGTGCAGATATGAGTCTGCTAATGAAAACTGAAGTCCGGCCTCTCGGGCAAGGGATCTCATTTATTTGGTGTGCTGCTAATCTCCAAGCGAGAAGCCCTCCCTTCACTGATAAGGAGAAGAGAGTGAAGCCAGGGCTAATAACTTTCTGCTCAATACTGAACCTCTGGAGTGGCCAAAGAAGAATTAGTAGGGAAGTTCGCAATTCAGGGGAAAGACCATGCTGCTCTAAACAGAGTGCACATCTACTCCTTTGAATTTTATATGTCAGATGGTACCTGATAGCCTCTGTTATCCCTGCTGTTTTAGATATAATTTTGTGTGCGTTTAAATTTCCTTTTCTTGTATTTAACAGTCAGTACTTCAAGTGCTAACACTAAATGATCAATAATTCAAATTCAAAATCTAGAAGCTGAAGTTTCTTTTTTGTGTGTATCTGGTACTTCCTGTTTGAATTAAACAATTAAATACAAAAATTTCCAACAAAATGTTTAAGTCTGATTTTTAAGTTTCAAAACAAGTTAACAAGAAAGCCGCTCCACAAGAGCAAAGAAAAAAAAAAAAGCATGTTGTGTTAACTGAGCAATTTAATATGAATCATCAGAGAATGTACATGTGGAATTGGACATGAAAGGTAGTGAACACTATTAGCAGCAGCGATAGCAGTAGTAACAGTAGGAGTACTCTGACATTTGGCTAACAAAAAAACCTGGCATTCATAATTGGCTGTGCAAAGATAACTACCGGAAATCCTGCTCAAGTCAATGTCTCACAAACAGATCTGGGACGCATAATGACAAGACGATTCCAGGTATTGTTAAGTTCATCATGGGAGATTTCCCTTTTTCTAGACAATGTACGTGATGCTTTAAAAAAAAGTAAGGTTGGAGCATAGTTACAGATACAGTGCTGCTCCTGCGACATGTCTGGGACGCTTCCCCTTGCAGCTCACGCTGTCAGTGTCGAGGTCCAACTGATCAAGACTGGGGAAATGCCCAGTTATATTTAATGATATTTAAATTCATTTTCAAGCCACTGCATTCATTTTCAAATTCATTTATTAAACAAACATTTTGAATTCAACAAGAAAGTAATTTTGACAAAATTAACAGTTTTATAAAAAAAAACAAAAAACAAACAAACAAAAAAAAAATAACAACAAAACAAAACAAAACAAACAAACAAAAAAACCCCATCAACTCTAGGGAACACTATGGATGGAAACACACTCCTTCCATGCATCAATTTGAGGAAAACAAGCAACTCTGGATGAGCTGACAGCAAATTTTAAAGTAAGGCATGAGCACAAGAACCGCCTGTCAAGGGCTTCACATAAATGGATGCTGAGGTCAGGTCACAGGGTATAAACCTCTTATTAAATCCAGAAATGCACTTTAGGAGGTGGCACAGGTGGTGGAAAAAACAAATTTCTTTGTTTTTGTTCTTTACAAGTGAACTATACGTGTGTGGTGGGTGCTAAATAAAAGGTTTTAGTGCCTGGTTTCCATAATGAAAGGTTCATAATACTCTGTTATGGTATGGGTTGCATTTTCAGTGGTACATGAGTCATTCTCAGGACTCAACACCCTGCTGGTTTTCATTCTAGCCATTTAACTGAGACCTGAATTATTCCTGGGACGCCAAGTTCAAAGAAACAAATACAAACACCCTTACTTTCCATCATGCTTCATTTTAAGACTTCATTCTCATCGTACAAAATTTATAGAAATCAGGCTTCCCAGATTTGTCTCATGCCACTAATGACCCTCATGCAGGAAAATCCCAAAAAGGAAAGCTCAATGGGTTTCAAAGTATAAATTTTAACAATAAAACACAAGACTCTTACTACTCTACAAGTTTTATCTTTCCATGAAAATGAAGTTAGTATCTGCTCTCCAAACCTCTCTCTCTAGACCACATCCCTAAACCTCTCAACCCAACAACCTCGTGCCTAAGGACCTGAGAAGAAGATGGACAAGAAAGGGACAACGGGCACAAAATGAGGAGCATGGTGCTTTCAAAGGCAACAGCTACAGGATCATGAGAACGAGTGAAGTGGTAAAAGTTTGACTGCAGAAACAAATGACACTGCTTCATTCTTTAGTTTGGGCACTGCAATGAATACAGAAACATTAGTGGGGTGTGGTCAGTATAAATCATAGGAGGCACTACACCTGAGTCCAGGGAAAACTCCGGGTCCAGGGGCTTCATCTGACTAGTTTAGCAAGTAGGACTTCAATTTCTTTGCAAGGAAATTGAAAGAATGATCAGTGCCTCGAACAGCAGGCTCTAACAGATGATCACCTGCAGGAAACTTGAATGGGAAAGTAGAAGACTGCCATGCATATGGAGATTTAACAGTTGATCCATGCAAAGCAGCATGGACGGGAGCATAAATTTAACATTCTCAAATGCTTGCAAACATCTAGGAACCAGATGTGCTCAGATTCAGCCTTCAGCAAGTCAGTCAGTGGTGCTTCCACTGTAGGAAATAACTAAAAACTGCGGGAATAACCAAAAACAACTAAGAATCAGACTCTTTCTTGGTAGTAGAAGCTGGATTGCCAACATCTTTGCAAACACAGGACACATCTGACCTTGTTCAACCACTTTTACAATCGTCACTGTCGCTGTGGTGAACTCATTGGCCAGTTAGATAGAAAGTCCAGATAGAAAGCAGAAATTTCACACACCCTTTCGGATAAGGCATATGACTTGCCAATGTCAGTTTGAAATCTGCAACGCTCATCATAACTGACTGGAAGCGCTGGATTGCAGTTACATGTGGAGCCACCAGAAGCAACGACAAAGACCCAGCAAGACAACAGTGTAGCCAGAGCCATGCCTCCTAACTGCCTACCTGAAAACTAACTAGGGACTTAACCCTTGTCTTCAGGCAGCTGATTGTTGGTGTGACGTTACCTGCTTCAAGCCTGATGGCGCAGTAAGTCAAGTGACCAAAGGGAACTATAGCCTAACCATGGATAAAACTCCACTAAACTGCAACTGTGCACCATCCTAACCTGACCACCTGGTTGTGCCCAAACAATCGTCAGCATTAACAAAGGCTGGAGAAACCCAATAAACTCTCCTCTCCTACACTAAAAAGCCAATTTAGCATTTACACACAAACTAAACTCCACTAAAAATACTTACTTCACATCATCGCACCAGAGATCAGCTCCACTGATTACCAATGTCATTCATGAAACTGCAGCATAGGCACATAGAAAGTAAACAAGCAGTGAAAATCAGACAAGCGCCACCCACACAGGGAATACTACACGTGTAAAAATATGAACAGAACAAGCCCATTTTGTCATGGTCTGGTTCTAAGGCTGTGATAAAGACACACAAGTTTAAAAAATGACATTAAAAATTACATATGTCAACACTAAAGAAAACGACTTGGAAAAAAAGCATAAAGCATGAGAAAGGTAAATCGGTGTGATCAGTTCTGTGGTGGGTGAATGTGTGGGAGTGCTGAGACGTGGAGCCAAAACCACAGCGAAACAAGGCGGCGGCATGAGAATGCATGGGAGGAGAGGAGATCTCGCCTGTCTGAGGTCTGCCTCGACCTTTTCAGCAGACACGCTGGGCCCAGGTGTATCTCAAGCTACAAATGACCCCTTCCACTCTGCCCGCAAGGCCCCCGCAAGGCAGAGAGAGAAAACCCAAGACAGCACACCGGCAGACAGCGCGGAGGGGTCATCGCATGATGTTCACAAAAAACCCAGCCAAACTCGTCCGACAACAGCCACTTTCGAGATGATTTTCAGCTCGCCTGGAAAACTGACAAGAGTAGCCAAGCGCAGTCAGGCGAGGTGTCAACAAGCCGAACAGTGCTGAAAGCAAACTCACTGCTCAAACCAGCAACGACAGATATGGCATGCACATACACTGCTGTTGATAAGGTGGATGCCTTAAATTCCACTTCACACAGGCACACTTGTTGAGTTAAGCAATTTAGATTGGGTAATGTGAAAGTGTGACTCACTGAATATTGTGCAACAATATGCCCAGCGTCCTGAGCATGGATTAAAGCTGTACAGATTTGCTTTTGCAGCTTGCTTATGATGTAAAAAGCAATGCCTGCTTTTGAAATTGCTTGATTTATGAGAATATTCTTCTCTAATGTGTTGAGTGGTAGAAATAGCAAGGTGGTCAATGCAGGTAAGTGGAAATGCTACTTTATCCAAGTTAGGAATACATATTTTTTGTAAATTAATATATGTACTTTTCATAGGCGTAGCATTGCGGGGAAGTAGCGTTTATGGAAAATGTATCATAACTCAGGAATAATTAAAAGGTATATGCCAAAGCAAGCTAATGAAATCACTTGATTGCTGGCTATAAATAGACAGTAAGGTGTTTCCAATCATTGCATAAGTTGTACAGTCAGTGGAAGGCAACTAACTAAAGAACTAAAATAAATAACTGTAGTGTCTCTCTCCAAAAGCTGTATCCACCTCGGTCCCATGAGATTTCTGTCTCTTGGTTCGAGTCCATGGATTAAGTCGGACAAAATTTCTACATTCATGCAACGGACCAGGCAAGGCGCTGGTTACAACTGCATAGCACTTGCTCATCTACAGTGAGCCTGTAATTTCTTTTGACCATATAGGAGTGACTTTGAGTTTACTTTCTCCAAAATAATGTGGAATAAAATTAGATGGGCCTATTCTTAGGGGAATCATAGGGAATCTTAGGATGATTTCACCCCCATCCACAACATACCAAGGTTTTATTATTTGTAGGAAATATCACAAATGGCCATAAATATCGTAATGTTTTACAGTTTCAGATATCAGCCCAAAGCTAACTGTCAGGTTCAAGCCATGCTGGAAATAGGATTTTGTTGCCTCAGTTTGAAAGCTATGTTTATGTCCACGGTTGTTGAAGCCAGGTTTGAAATACCACAACATACCAAATATTCCCATATATCCTATGTGGGATTACCACTAGGAGGTTGACATTAACAATTCTTACATTTGGCACTTCGTATTTACAGAACATCCCATGATCACAGCATCAACATTTGACAATGCATGTCAATATATTAATGTGTATTGGACAGCACTGATTCAGGAGAGCTGGTGGTATGAAACTTCAGTAAGTGGAGAAAGTGCCATCATTGTTCCATTGACACAATGATGGCAAAAACTAAGGAAATACTGTCCGGGTTGAAAATAACTGTCATTATCTGTGGTGGCAACAGAGCACTTATGGAAGATTATGAAGAGTTCTTCACCACCATCATCAAAAGACAGACTGGTCTAGTTTGTCGTTAAACTTTGCTGTTGCCTCCTGCCAGCACAGTTCCAGACATTTATAGGGTCAAGACCAAGGCACCCTGTAAAAACGCATTATATAATAACAGCACAATTTGAAACAACTCCCTAAAATGTAATACATTTTCCTTCTATTATGTAATAACACCTGCATTTGGTAATAACTTGCTGCATTTTGTAATAAACCCCTAATTCCACATTTTGTAATAACTTATTAATACATTACATAATGCCATGAATTATAACACTTTATTATTAAAGAAAAAGTGTAACCCCTGTATTATGTAATTATCACCACATTATGTAATAAGTTATTACAAAATGTAGCCAGTTATTACAAAATGCGGGGGTTACATTTTGGAGTTATTACATAATGTGTTGTTACACACCCTGACAGATGTTCTGGTGACTTGTGGAGGTCCATCGCCTCTTAATGCTCTTGATTAATGGTGATTCCTTTATTTTGGTAGTTGCCTGTATTGCCTATACCAGCATCTGTAATGGTGAAAATGATGCAACATGCTACTGCAGCTCAGATTTGCCTTCTAGTAACGTCGATGTCTCATATCAAATACGTACTTAGAGTTACAAAATGTAAAGCAGCATAATATGGTATGATAATCTATAAACTCAGAGAAACGGTCAGAAACTCAAATAGGGTGGAAAATAATGGTGGTTGGAGCAAAAAAAACAAAAAACAAAATAAACATGATGTCTTTACCTCTCAGCATCTCACCACAAAAGCCTGTGATTAAGAGCTAAATCTAACCCTAGAAAATGGTATTTCCTTCTCTGATGAATAAATAAATGTCATGTAGTAACTCTTTAACCTTCTGCAGAGACCAAACAATAATGAAATGAATAAATAAAATGAGAACAAAAAGCAGTAGAGAGGAGATGTGTCATTTCGGGAGCAGAAAAAAAATAAATGCAGCCGTCAGAGTCAACTTGAGAAAGAAAAATGATCAAAAGTAGAAACTGTATGCTGGGGAGCGACACATGTAATACAAAACACACCAACACACACCGTGTAATTTTAGGCTGGTGGACTGTCTGACATTCTGTTTCATTAAGTGGACCCTGGTGGCATTCAGAGAGAGCGAGAGAGAGACAATCATAAGGCTGCATTTCATGTAAAGGCTGTGCTTCTCTCTTTTCAATTGGCGGGCAATATTTTCTCAGTCAAAATGTCAGCCAGGTGATACGGTTTTGTCTGAAATGGCCGTAAGTGTTTGAAGAGAAAGGCGGACAAAAAGCATCCAAGGCAGCAAGTGATGGACCAACACAAAAACAGCGCTGGGAAATCTTATCAGGTCCTGCTCATCCTCCATCGCTACAAAAAACCTGCTGGCTCTGGTAGCATGAAATAACTAAAGAAATAAAGAGTAAAATATCATCGGGACACACTAATCACATTCTTGAGTCTCCATAAACCCTTCTTTTCCTTCCCGTGGTAAATAAAAACAACTAAAACCAAAGAACAAACCATAGCCACAGGCTTTCCTAATGATTTGTTTAATTATAATCTGGGGGGAAAAGCATTAAGAAGACTTCGATGCTGCCCAAAGAAACCCCAAGGCAATAAATGTTCTCTAGTGCTGTGATGTGTTAGAGTTGTTAAACCTGTTTCCTGCTATTTGACTTTCAAATTGTATCTCATTTTTTTGTCTTGAGAAGAAAAAGAAAAAGAAAAAAAAAAACAAAGAAAAAAGAAAAAAAACAGGTTGTTTTATATTGTTGGTTTAGTTTGATTGGTTCTCTTCACACTTGAATGCCCTCCAAGAATAGGCAAACACCAGCTATGTTTAAGTTGGCTGACAAATATAGAGCCTAATAGAATTGAAGGGGAGAGAAATAAAACATTCCCCCCAGGTCTTCCCAATGAAACACACACAAAAGGGGGGAAAAAAATGACACTCGGAATTAGAAACCCTACGTTTGCTCACAGAGAGAAGTCGCATTCCCATTTGCAGCGTTCACCCTTATTACCAGACTATTTCTGTGGCATTGCAATGGTAGCATTGTGAAGAACGATGTGACTGGGTTACTAAATCATCATATCACTTTGGGACAAACTTGGTGTTGCCTGCTGAAAAAGATCTTCACCTTTAATTAAAAAAAAAAAAAAAAAAAAAATTTTACCTATGACTGGTGGGCTGCTTTTGCACAGTTTTCTTATCTGTATTATTTATTTTGTCAAGCAGAAATTAAGAAATGTCCTAGAAATAATTAAGAATTTCTACACATTGTTGGTAAATAGCAAATTTAAAAATCCATTTTCATTTTTAATATTCGGCGAATGTTCAAGCGTTCAACAGAACAACAGGTTCCAGAAATCTTCCTTCCTTTGGCTATGACAAAGGCTATCATCCTTCAATTTTATGTATTGCTGTTGTAGTTTATCTTTTTTCTCTTTCTTTTTTTCATACCTCGTTCTAACAATAAAAGCAGCAAGAGGGATTAGAACTGATTAGAACACTATGGTCCCCCAACTGTGAAATGGCAGGGCTGAGCATAGCCTATGGCTGACTAAAATGAAAGCGCTTCTTTAAATAGACTGTCTATAATTGCAAGCTCCCACTTTACAACACAACTCACTCTTGCAGCAAAAAAAAAAAAAAAAAAAAAAAAAAAAAAAA
>OMKZ01016318.1:0-11385 GCA_900302535.1 Neoniphon sammara
CCACCCCCCAACACCCCAACAGACACACACACACACACACACACAAATGGAACTCTGGGACTGCACATTCACTTTAACCTGCCCTTTTTCCTTTTTGCACTACACCGCACTACCTCACCTTAAAATAAAGGGACATTGTTGACTGTTTAGTGTTATTTGTATACTGTGTATATTGTTTAACGTGGTGCTTATATTTACTTATATTTACTTTTATTTTTTTCTACTTTTTTTATATTTTAATTGCAACTGTGCAACTACCTGTTGCACCGTAGGTCTGAGAGAGGACTGTAATTTAATCTGTACTGTATGTCATGCATATTAGTACACTTGACAATAAAGCTGACTTTGACTTTGACTTTTGACTTTGACTTTTACTGTTGCCATTTCAACAAACCCATAGTCATTATTCCAAATGATGATAACTGAATTTATAAATTTTCAGTGTATGGTTAACCTAAAACTTGTTGCATGGAAATGAAGTTTCATTCCCAGTTTGCACCAGTCATTAAGTTTCAGTTTGTTGCTACAGTTACATACTTAGGTTCAAAACTTTACGGTCAGTGTATGCATTGCAAAGAGGAATAACCTCTTAAATCCAGACTTTCCCTTAAATTTCCAATTAAGTAACTTCGACATTAGAAAAAGCTTTTTCTTTTCCATATTGTAAAACAAATTCACATACATATTCTGTATCTGCTGGTTGCAGCACTTAATAGAAGCTACATCACACTTATATTGAGTGAAATATTCAAACCTAAGATGCCATTATTTTATGGCCGCCTCATTACATCAAATATAAAACATCTACATGTCTTGTGCATCATTTTATACACATTTCCCTGTAATTCAGCAGGCCATATAGGGTATCACTGAAAAAAAAAAAAAATTCCTCTGGAATTGAAAATAAAGTTATGCAGGTTCAAAGCTCAGCCACAGAGAAATGAAGAACCCACAGGGCCAGCAGGATAGAAATGGTTAATTCATTGGACAATATTAATTTCATTTCTTGACATTCACTTTATTAGGTGCTCAGAGTACCTTTGTAAGAACAGGACTTTCTATCCATTTTTTCCCCAGTTTCTCTGTGTGTAATAGTTTTTGCACTGCTTTGGTGAATCATAATATGCAATCTTTAGGATGCAGAGCGCTAAAACCCTATATAAGGGAAATACAGTGTGTGCTCATACACCAGGCTCAGACACAGAAGTTAAACAAGCATCAACTAACTGGAGGCTGGTGTTGTACATCCACATAACAGGAAGCAGCTTGGTGATTTATAACTGTAGTGGCTACGTCGATGCAGGAAATAAATATTTTGTTCAGCAATTCTCACTGTGCTACCATAGCACTTTGGTGTTGACAGGTTTTTTTTTTCAATATAGCTTCACACACACACACACACACACACACACACACACACACACACACACACACACACACACACACACAGTCTTCCTACACCCCAGTACCTTGAAAAAACAGTTCACGTACCAATTTAATTGCACCAATTAAAAAAAATTGGTGCAATGTACACTATGAGAACTTACAGATAGGGAAACTTACAGATGATGCAGGCTAGTTTTAGCTGCCTAAGCTTAACCCTAACCTTGACCAAGGTGGCTTCACTTGTCTAAACTTAACTGATAGCCATCATTTTCACTTGTTCTTCATGTGTCCAACTTTCGTAACATAATCTAATTCATGGTGAAAGGATGTAATCTTCAGATTATTTGTTTACATACATTTATTTTGCATTTCCAAGTGTGTGTGTGTGTGTGTGTTTGCGCGTGTTTCAAAAAACTTTTTTAGACTGTGTTGGTTCCACCATTCAGAAGTAATGCAACGCTGGCTTGTGGTCAGCTCCACCAAATGATATATTAAGATCAATGATTGATCCCAGCTGAGCTAGCTCAGTTCAAGATGGCGATTCGCCAATGGAAACTTGGAAATTATGGTCCAGTGCCTGTATTTGAACAATTAGTTTATTTAATTGAGACAAATACACATAAAACCCCAAATAGTATCAAATGTAGCTGTTAAGGCCAAATTTTAAGATTTATTACCGAAATGATTAAGTGACTAATGCATGCTTTTACCTGCATTAGATTTGCATTAATATGTGTTGAGTCTGGTCCCTACAGCTCAATCCCCCTGTTGTGTTCAGACCTGGCTGCCTGCCTGCTGCACAGAGTAGTGGAGAGAAGGTTCTGGCAGGATGTGAGTCTGGCCCTGCAGGGGCACATGAGGATGTAAAGGCACTGTCGTTGGGCATCGTGATACCCATTATTCAAGATGGCTTCTGACCGAACTTTTTCTAAATTAATTACACAATCAATGCTGGTAGCACTGGAGCAGAGACAAGAGGGCAGCTTAAGTCCGGAGCATAGCAGACGACTGTGTAAGATCTTTGTACCACTTGCTTTCCGCTTTGTAGTTTCATGTTTGACTAACAGTGGTGGCAGACAAATTAAAAGATTCATCAAGTGGGTTTGGTCGGGAGGAATCTCTGTACCCCGCTGACTTCCAAAAACAAGTGCAGCATGAGACTTTGTTTTTCACCTGATTATGATGAAGTGCAGTTTGAGCTAGAAGAGCACTTACAGGACTTGTTGTGTTTACATTCACTGACGCCAACATAAAGAATACAAAAAAGAGTCTATGTCTTTACATATCTCACACTGCAAGAGCGAGATTTTGTATGCACAAAATCCAGTGTGTTTGAATATGTCCAGATGTCTGAGACGGCTGAAATCCCGGGTCAGACTACCTGTCTGATGTGCTAAGACTGAACAAACTTTGGCGACAGCTGTATACCAAGTTAACACCAGAGGGGTTTTGTCTCAGACCTCAAAAACTTTCAGGGACAGCAAAAACAGATCCATAGTGATGCAGTATGCATCCAGCTCTGCAAGGTTTCATGGTGCATACTAACACACATTGTGCAGGGACAACAGGACCTCACATAGAGGACAAAGGCACTGTTAAAGACATTATTATGGACAGCAGACTATGAATATTTCTCTACATATAAAGATTAATTATTACATACAATAGATGGGTGTGTTCAAGCACTGTGTCATGCTGTGCAGTGTAGTGAGTGACCAGTAATGCAGTCACAGTGCCTAATGCTGTTGTCAGTTGCTTTAATTAAATTTGAGATTGCGAACACATTTGGTTTATATAAAATTCAATGATGAATTCAACTGAAGTGTTACACCATGGTGACACATACTGTGTCAAAGGTGCACTATACAAATTGATTGATTTCAAATGAAGTCAGGACCCTTTAGACAGAAGTGACAAGCAGGGATAGCTATTAATACTGTGATCATCCCTTCTTTTCCTTGTATAACTCAAAGAGAGTAGATGAACATTTTTTTTATCATTTTTAGTTGGCGGAAACCTCAGATTGTTATGGATTATCTCTGTCTGTTATTATAATGAACCTCAGCAAGACAAAGAAATCACTTGGGGTTGCAATGATGTGATGAATCAATTTTTGTCTTTAAAGGAATACTCCAACATTTTGGGCAAAATACCCATTTTCTGACTTACCCAGACTGAGACAAGATGTTCGATACCATTTTCACCTCTGTACGTCCACTTGTTCGATTCCAACGGGTAGCACTTTGTGTTAGCTTAGCATAAAGACTTGAAGTCTACAGAAGTCATTAGCTGAGCTCTGTCAAAGTGAAAAATAAACCTTACAGTAACTCCGAAGCTGTCTCATTTACACAGTCTATCCTGTATATTTGAAATACACGTCTTAGAATTAAAAAAAAAAACAGACAGTAGAAACTATAGATGGAGACAGAGCAGTTATAGTTTCTACCATCTAAATTCTCTTAAAATTACTCTATTTTTTATGTCCAAGACGTGTATTTCAAATACACATGATGCATTGTGTAAAGAAGACAGCTTCAGAGTTACCATACAGTTTATTTTTTCACTTTGACAGATCTACGCTAATGACTCCTGTAGACTTCAAGTCTTTATGCTAAGCTAACACAAAGTGCTACAAATTGGAATCAAACCAGTGGTCGTACAGAGGTGAAAATGGTATCAAACATCTTGTCTCAGTC
This sequence comes from Neoniphon sammara, assembly GCA_900302535.1. Classification (NCBI taxonomy): domain Eukaryota; kingdom Metazoa; phylum Chordata; class Actinopteri; order Holocentriformes; family Holocentridae; genus Neoniphon; species Neoniphon sammara. The sequence continues at coordinate 4,083 of OMKZ01016318.1, forward strand.
TGGGTGAGTCAGAAAAAGGGTATTTTGCCCAAAACGTTTGAGTGTTCCTTTAATAAGGTCCTATGAGAGGTACAATCACACATTACATGGAGCTACATGTGGCAGTTTCCAGTCATCCTGTCTTCTACACTTTGGTGTCTTGTTCTAAACATGTAGTTCAAACATCTCGGATTTTCTTTCCCAAGTTACAGCTGTTCAGACAAACCGGCACCTTCACTCAGTGTGGACATGCAAAATGATCATAATCATAATGAATCATAATCAGTACTGTATGGCTAATAGCAGGTTACTCAGTGCATTTGAACTTAGCCAGTGTTATGGCTGTGGGTACTTTGGTGGTGATGGGAACATCGGCTCTTCCAAGAATCAAACCTGTGACCATCTGGCTGTGGGACAGCCTCTTCCTCTTCACTAATTATAATTACATAGATAGATGCTGTCGCTTGGAGCCAGCAAAACTTATTAAAAAATTGACACAGTAGGATAGGCTGGGGCTTTGATTCCCATAATTTCATCGTTGCTAGGCAATCAGTACATACAAAGGACGGCAACACAATGCTGAGTACCAGAAAAGGTGACAGGATTGTTTTTTTTAAATCCCCTTTCATTACCACTACAGAAATTGCACTATATGCCTGAAACCTTTTAATAAATATTCTGATGATACCCTGGTGGTTCAGTGGAACTGTGTACTTGCCTGGGAAACTTAACATTCTGTGAAAAGATGGGAAATAACTTTTTAAAGTTTTGCTCTGGGGAAAAATATTGTTCTCTGAAGCCCTTTTTTTTAATCTTTGGAGCATGAGTGCTATAATATTTGGATACCTGGCTGGGTTTAAGGCTTGGTATTGGCTGTACGGAGAGCTAAGGCCCCAAGCCTATGAATTCAGGAGGGATAATCTATTCAGAACAGTCTGAATTAGGCGCGCTTGGGTGTGTGTGTGTGTGTGTGTGTGTTTAGCACATTTATAACCGGCAGGAGGTATGTGTGACAGCTTGTGTGCATCAGTTTGTGTCTGTTTTTCCCTCTGTCTGATTTTATGCATATGTACACACCAAGCGCACATCCAAAATTTCAATCTGACCTTTTGCACATCAGTAAATGGGCCACATTTGCATCTTTCTAATATTCCTTTTCAGCTGCCTCAGCACAGCATTCAGCCAGACAGACACTCCAGGAGCTGTGCAACGGTGTGTGATGTATTTGGGCTTTGCTTACCACACACTGTATGGATTAATCCTTAAACAGCTTCCAGATACATCCTCATAGCTTTCATTCATTACCACAGGCCATTCTTTCACATCATCTTTGCCCTGGCACTCTATTTCCTCGCCTTTCCTTCTCTCTCTTCGCTGCATTTCTTCTGCTCAACGCTCAATGCCTCTGTCTGTCACTCTCTCATATTCTGTCTCACCCCAACTGACTGACTTTGTCTATGCCACCATTTGTTTTTTGGTGAATGTGCTCATCCACAGTGACTAAGAATTCAATAGTAGAATAAGGGTGCAATCACAGTCAATTTTTCATCAAATGTTGTATTTTTGCATTTGGTTCACACTCATAGTGGCTGACTACATGGAGAACTAGTTTATAAGCAAAAGATATATGGGCAAGTCGATCATTTATTGGACAGAGTTTTGGAAAGAGTTTTTGGGTACTCTTAATTTATCTTCATGTATTCATAATTTACCTTCTGTGGTGTTAACACCAGTTAAGAACATACAAAGAAATAGCTGAAAATCAGCATCAGACTGTGGTTTGCCTTGCTTTCCAAGCATAAGGAACTGCCCACTATCAAATACCTTGGCCAACAGGTAGACAAAGATGTTTTACGAAGAGCCCTTGTGGGCTTGAAACACAACTTGAATAAAAATCATTAACTGGGAGCAATAGTATGAGAGTCACATTTTCTTCACTTGGCTATCATATGCCAACATCTGTCTCCGTCTCCCATAAACCCTTGAATTTTGGGATCATTTCCTGTAGTTGTTTGGGATTACTGCACCGCAGTTCTCTTGGAGGAGGACCAAGACTCACATTTTCCAGCGTCTTGTTGAGGTTATTTGGTACCAACCAAGTTTGAATCAAACTGTGGCCAAAGGAGTAAACACTCCAGAGTTCAAATGCATGTACACTGCTCTAAACATGCTTCGTGTGAACACAATTACTTGTCACTTTTACAAACCATAGCAAGGACCATACAGAGCAAAGCCACAACACCCAGACACTATGGGTCACACCACTTTATCCTCTCCCTGTGCTCTCCTATTCTCTGCATCTGAAACACCTGGAAACTGTGATCTATTCCCATTAGGGAGTCGTCTTATTCCCACTGTTACCTCTAAATGTGTGAAACAAATTAAAGAATGTAGCTACAGTGCAGAATGAATACTAGAATTTCATCTCTGCAGTTCTTTTAGAAATTAAGAATGTCCTCATTGTAGAGGCACCACGTTTGCTGTACACCTGCTGTAAAACTACTGCACTGTGTCTCTATGTCTGAGAAGATTTGTTTACAAAATTATTTCCCTTTTTCAGTCTTACCAAGGTCATGGAACATTACAGTTTTGTTTATACCAAAATTGCTATTCAGTTTTATCTATGACATTTAAGAAAAAATAGGCTGCAGTGGCTGTTGCAGTACTAGGATGAGATTGCTGTAGAATGGGGACTTTTTTGTTGTCTATCACTGCAAAAACACCAAGGCCCAGATGCACACAGCTACTTTACTAAAATGACTAAATCAGAATGCCATGCCATTGGCTAAAGCAGGCCGTATACTTCAAAAGACGTAAGAACACCCCGGTGAACACGCCCTGGAACAAACTGCAAGAACTGCAGGTCTTTTTATACCACTCCATGCTGGCAGAGTGTGTCAAAAAGTATGGGCAAAGGGTGGAAAGCATGCAGCACTGGTCACACAATGAAGCCTCTTTGTGCCTGACAGGTTCATACATGTGATAATGGCTTTACTTGGGTGTGTCAGAGTGGTAACACTGCAGGAGGTGATTTGCCTGTCAACAAGGGACAGGATCCCAATAAGGCACAGTACTGACAGGCATTTTAACAACTGTTCAGAGTATAGCTCACGTAGTGTTCTATGTTTTATACTTTTACCATTAGTAACGTTGGGGTCAGGAACAAAGAAAGGATGCAGTGATGGAGTGAAGTGCAAATTCATCCTGGAGGATGAATTTCAAATAAATGCCCTGATGTATTCAATAAGCAATGAAACACAGGATGTTCTCACTGTGTCGCAGTTATCTGAAGCAGATCTGGTGTTTGATCAAGTAAAATAATTTTTTGATGGACATTTTGTCGGCAGGGATAAGGCAATTATTTTTCGAAATTTATTTAATATGAGACAGGTGAAGCCAGGAGAAGCAGCAGACAGCTTTATTACCTGAGTACACAAACTGGTCAAGCACCATCAAATTGTGAGGAGTTAATTAGAGGCAGATTTGTGGTAGGGATCACAGATAATACTTTATCTGAGAAGCTGCATTTAGATCCTCTGCTGACCCTAGCGAAAGCAATGGAACAAATACGGCAGACTGAGATAGTGAAGAAACAAGAGGTTATGAGGTATGGCCTCCAGCTCATAGGACTGATAAATTTATCGAGTGTCATTCAAAAGTAAACCAGGGGCAGAGAAGCCTGCTGTATTCAAAGAGCAGGCTTCAGGAGCATATCAGAATGCATACAGCAGATGTGTGAAAAGTCCAACACAATCATTGTGTGACTATCTGGCAGTGAATGCTGCATGGGGGAAACAGTAAAATAGGCCATTGTGGAATACTATCAAGACCCAAGCGCTTTCAAAAGAAGATGTCACAGCTCTTAGATAGGCTAGAAGGGGTCATTTGTATGCAGATGATGGGCTCCTAGAGGTTATTGTTAAGGACCAACATGATCAGAGACAGAGCATGTAAAAGCTTCAGGAGGCCGGTTTGACGTTCAATGAAAAGTGTGTACTTGCCTAATCAAAGGTGTTTTTTGTCAGCCATAAAGCTGATGCAGTAGCAAATGGGCCTGACCCAGAAAAAGTGCGGGCTGTAACAGAAATGCCAGAAATGGGGTTTGCACCAGTTGCCGCATATGTAAATTCTAGACACAACTCACAGACAAGGGGTTTTCTAGTAAAAAGGCACAAATGGACATGGGGCTTTTGAACAAGAAGAAGCTTTCAAGAGGGTAAAAACATTTGGACTTGGAATTACCATTGTTTTTGGCAGAGGTTGAAAAGCAGAGGCTAAAACAAAGGCCTCAGATGATTCCACCCTCTTTGGGTTGGCAGCAATGCCTCCACACTAGCAAGAAGAGTTCAGTGGAGACCTATTGTGTAGAGCAGGTCATGGATAACCCCCTTTTTCTTATTACAGACCATGTCAGAGAGTAAAGCGAGAAATGCAAACAGAAAGAGGCCCTGGCAGCAACAAAGACACATGATAGAACTTATTCTGTATTTAATAGGTCCACCTTACTCGATACCTATCACAAGCCACTTTTATCTCTGCTGTGAAGCAAAACATTACATGAGCTGCCACCTAAAACGCCTTCATTTCAGACTCCTCAAATTTGACTACAAGGTAGTCTACGTATGCGGTAAAGCCCTTATCACAGCAGATGCATTCTCCAGAGCACCCATAATAATGCCACAACAGCTTAATCTATATCCAATCACAGTGAGCTATGCTCCATAGGAGGTCTTCTTATTAAGGGTAAGAGAATTGTACCTCATGGGATTTTAGAAGCAGAGAAATGCTGGAAATGGTGCATGAGGGGCACATGTACATGTCCAAATGTCCAACTCGTTCTCATTCCCAGGACATCAAAAACTGCAGCTTTGTCAGCAGCCGCGTGAAAATATGACGCTCTAGGTACCCCTTTAGCTTCATGCGGAAACGTGAAGGGAGATGTATTGACGAGACATAGGTCCTAGAGCGTCAGTTTGAGACGAGAAGTAAACTAAATGGACGTGATGTAGAACAAAGACCGAAAATGTCCGTGAAGGGTGGTGCATGGTGGGTGTTCGATTCCCATGTGAAGCGAGACCTAACGTTTTCCTAACCTTAAGGAAGTCGTTTTTGTGCCTAAACCTAACCTTTTCCTAACCTTAACAAAATCATTTCTGTGGCAAAATGTAAAGTATGACAGTTTGGTCTGTTGTTCACGAGTAATCACAGTGAGACGTTGAGTAAATGGAAGACCCAGAGCATCAGGTTTGGAAGAGCCCAGCACGTCCACAACTGATGCTACAGGGGTACCTACAGCATCATAGTTTGAAGCGTAGGGCCACTGAGCAAGCTGCTGTTTTCGACTAGTTGGGAGTGAGAACATGTCAAAATGTCAGAGCAAGCTGTGTTAGTCCTGTAATGGACTGGTGACATGTCCAGGGTGCTTCCATGAATGAATGAATGAATGAACAATGCAAAATTTGTAAGGAACAAGTCTACCCTTGCGGCCCTGCAGTCTGTGGCATTTTTGCCTTTACGACGACAAAAAATATGGCAGAAGGTTGGGTCTGATATTTTTCTGGCAAAAAAATAAAAGTCTGCTCACAGTGGATTATTTTTCGTATAATTTTGAGATCAGGAAGACACATCATCAAAATACATAACTGAAGGACTGAAATCCATGTCTGCTGCTCATGGGATGCCGGATGTCCTTATCACAGATGATACCCTTCAGTTTTCCTCCTCTGACTTTAGGCAGTTTAGCTTGATAAGGCTTTCAGAATGTGACAAGCAGCCCACACAAACCATCAGTGTAATGGAGAAGCAGAAAGAGCGGGTCAAATGGCAAAGATGCTAAAAAAAAAAAAAGCCCATAAGGCCTTTCTAGCATATAGAGTCACCAGAGTGCAGCATAGACCCTCCCCATCAGATTTCAGATGGTGAAACTGTCTTCTCCACTACCCATAGCACCTGTGTGGCTACAGTCAAAGAGGGTAGACACTTGTAACAATGATGATTTAATTTACATATCAAATAGACAGAAGAACTGAGCCACAATAAAAGACACAGGATCAAAGACAGGTATGAGTTGAACCCAGGTGTCTGGGTCACCACATATGTCTTGCCACCTACTGTCATTTGACCTGCCAGCATGCCATTCTATTGCTATGGGTGACATCCGCAGGGCCAGAGCAGTCATCAAAATGTTTCCAGGCTTCCTTCCTCCAGCACTGGAGGAGCAAGGGCTTACAGGGTCTGAGGCAAGTACTGAAGAAGGGAGGGACACTGTTCAGTTGCCCCCTGAATCAGGACTGACAAAGCCAGTCGCAGTTCGTGAAAGGAAAGTGCAATGTCACAGGAGTCTGTGGTAAAGATTTGTTTCGTCAATGGGTTATGTTGCAGAATCACCTTTTAATACAATGAATGCAATGTAAATTCTATGTATTTAAATCTCATTATTTTGCCTACATAATAGTTGTTTGTAGACAATGCCACGAAAATCAAAATTGCGCCTAATGTTTCACAACATCAAGTTTCCTAAATTACTAATGTGTCTAGAATCTTTTGACCCATACCTAGACTTTCCACAGAGACTTCAGCTATTTAGAATGGCCACTATCATTATTGCAAGGTGTGGCATTGTGATCAGCATCTCAAGAAAGCAAAGGAGACGTTTTTCCATCCTAAAACATGTCTCTGCAATTTTTGCCTATTTTTAACCTTTGCTGGATAGTGCAAATGAGATCACCAGGATAACCCACCAGGATGCCCCTTAGCATTTTATATTTTATTTGTAATTAGATATTTTAAATATAAAATATACATTGACATATACATTGATACATTGATTGATTGATTGATTGATGTAAATACATTTTATATCTGTCACATGTTCACATGTATTTGTATCTCAGCTGCCAACATCTTTTTCTGGGTGAGAAAAGCACTGCCAGGAGTGTTTATTGGGCTGAGAAAAAAAAAGAAGAAAAAAACAGTCAGTGATGTAGTTGACACTGTGTAACCATAACAGAGTTCTGTTTCCAATCTTCTAGTCATGAACGGCCAGCTAAAAAAAAAGCAGCGGATGTCACAAGCCATTTTTCTGAATACTTGAACTTGTTTCAATTGATAAAATGCCGATGGCAGCACTTTATGGACATCTATTTTAGAGCAGCTGCCTTCTGAGTGTTTAACAGCTGCCTCCCTTAGGATCCCATGTAAATTTAGACAGTGGCAGCTGAAGAAAAACTGCTGCGGGTGAACCTGCTGTTTACTTTGTGTAGGTCTACAGTGGGGGTTTGCTGGTGGGCTTTATGGCATCAGGACACTTCAGGTAGTGCCAGGT
>OMKZ01016318.1:11576-29767 GCA_900302535.1 Neoniphon sammara
ATCTAGCAACTTTCAGTGAGGCCTACCATAGTATGATTAACAAAAAGAGAGAGAATCAAAGCACTCTTCACCTTTAGTTGATTAATCTGACATTTCTAATTTTTGAAAAGACTGACATCTGATTAGATTGCATCAGAAGGTTTTTAAATTTCCATGTCAAATACAAAAATACTTGATAAATTGATTTCATTAAGTGAGGAGTTCACTGGACCTCTGGTTTCTTTATTTCTTGTAAATTGTAAATTTCATTATCAAAGAGTACCCTCCAGTCATTTGAATATTTCAGTTCATGTCTATTCCAGTAGCCTTCTCTTCTCCTCAATTATTTAAGTTTCTAAAAAATGATTTTTAGATACTTTTTAGATACTATTTGACTGAAGTGTGATTATTAACAGCCCGTTCTGAAACAGAAAATATAACTAAAATGAATGTTACTCACCAGTAAACTGTAAGAGGATGCTAATTTTTCTGTGTGATACTGATGTAATGTTTGTGTTCAAAGCTCAATTAAAGCTGAGACATGTTCCCAAAATGGACCACATCTAAAATGCAAGGCAGAGACACTGGAATCCACAACCAAAACGATGAAAACAACTGAAACAAGGTGTAGATTGCAGTCAGAAAGCATCTTATGCAATCATTGCGTTATGTACTTTGAGAACAAAATCATCAAAATAAGCTCTCATAGATGTTAGACAACATGTTACATGGTAGCTGAGTGTTTTTTACTGTAATGTCCCTAGTACACACTGTAATGATCATCTAGTATATGATCTTAAATTTTACTCCATGCAGCATGATGCCATCTTTTGATACAGTGAATCATTTACTGATGTGGGCTGGTAAAATTAAAGTATATGAGAGAGGTTAGATTACATTATCAAAAAAAAATTTCTGTGTCTATTTTCCTGTTCCTATTGGGTTGTCATACAGATTTTATGTATCTTTGCACATTATTTAGATTTTTTTTTTTTTACCTACTTTTTTTTCTTTTTGGAATTTGCTATGAGATATTTTAAAAGCCACCTGTTTTTGTTTTTGTTTTGTTTTTTTGTTATTTTGTTTGTTTTTTTTCCCACCTGCAAAACTATGTTCACTTCTACATCTTCAGCACTGTTTCATCAGTGAACAAAATTTACTATCACATCAGATCAGAAGAGGACTCTGTCTGATTTTTCCAGCATATGAACCATGTAGGGAAAACAGCAATTAATATTATTTTACATCAAGACAGTGAGTGGGCCCTTCCGAGGACTCTGTTCCCAGAAGCACTAATTGAATAATAGGATGATTATGGCCAGTAACAGTGCTGGACAGTAAGCATTCATTTCACACTGACAGCTATAACATGATAGCTATAACACTTGCAATATGGAAAAATTTAAACAAGCAAACAGATGAACACACATATAGCTAAATGCATACTCATCTTTGTAGTTGTTGCCATCCTATGTCACTCTGGATGAAAGCATCAGCTAAATATCTCAAATGTATAACTTAAATATACAGTATATGACGGATTGATGTATACTTCATAGTGTCCAAGGAGGCTTTGATTTAAATTCAATTAAGGAAGTGGATTTACACATGAAAGTGAATTTACATATAAATTTGAGTTTTCTTTTGTCAGGATGAAGCTTATCTTCAGTCGGTGGTCAAATGTTGAACAGCACTTTCACACAGGAAACTACTGTTCACTTCAGTCTAGAGCAATCTTCAGCAATACACAGCTCCAAACTATTTCAGGCATTTCCATCTTGCTCAGTAAACTAATTCAAAGTGTGTTGCTTCAGCACACTGCTACTGCTGGACTCTCACTTACAGCTGCAACCAACTGCATGTCACACTGCTCAAATCACATTGTAACAGAATTATCAGTGTATAAATGCATATCAGATTGTGTTATCAGGGCAGTTTCTGTGCATTTATTGTAATTGGCAAATAAATTGATTTTTGATCTAATTTGACAATACAAGTTTAATTGTAGTAAGGTTTCTCAGCTCCATACAACAGAATAATATACCGAAGTTGATGGGGTTGATCAACACTGATGACTGATTTTCTGTTTTTTTAAAGTTCCCTTTCTTCACTGTAGAAGAAAAACACACCACCCACTAAAGTTACAACCCTTACACCACCCAATCCCTCGCAACCTATGAACAGGTTCAAATAGGCTACTGCTTTATAGTAAGAAATACCAACATCAAACTTACCACCCAAGTACAACTTCATTTGGGTGGGTAGCTTGTAAGTTTACCAATTCCAGTATTTGCAAGTATTTTTAAGGTCTATGGAAGAATTCTTGTATTCAAATGCCCATTATGTTGGGTAAACATTCAGGCCCTGGTTCATTATGTATTCATGTGCATGCGTGCAAACCCCAGCAATGAGAGAAAAGGAGATATTCATGAACAGATAGCAGATAGTCTTTTTACATATATTGTGGAAAACTGAATGACTTGTGGGTTTCATTATGAAAATGAGACTTTGCAATCAACTCACAAAAAATTTGGCTGTAAGAAGTTTCATGAACCAAACCTTTGAAAAGGTGCTTTAAATGTGCAATGCGATCACATGTGAAATAGGTCTCTCTTTAGGTCATACTGACCTTCACTTTGGCGGCTATTATTTATGCAAGATACAAACATCATCACTGGCAGATTAGTCAAGCTAAAGAGAGGATTTTCCACAAGCGAACTGCTTTTTCTGAACTTCAACAGTCTGAATTTATTTAAAGCTACCAAGTTAGTGCTCAGTTAATATTAAAGTGCATCTTTTCAGTGATTTAAAACCAAAGACCCAGAGATATCACTCTATTCCAGGCATTGTTAGGACATGTATACACCTCAGTCGCATTTCTTGAACAAAGTTGCACGTGTTCTTCTACCTCAGCATGTCATGTTGAGCTATTATTGACTTTTAGCCCCATATTTACTAAGACACACAACAGAGCATCTGCCCACAAAGAACGACTCCACAGGTCATTTGTTCCTACCTTGTAATACGATAGACAGGAGCGTTTCCTTAATTAGTGCTCCTACCGATGATTTCATTTTCATTTTCGTTTATTTCTGTGTGTTTATTATTGTGACAATGACGATTCAGGTTCTTACCATAACCTTAACCTTAACCTTTTCCCGAACTTAACCAAGTAGTTTTGGTGCTTAAACGTAACCAAATGGCAACCGTTTCGAGAGTTTTCTTTGCGCATGCTCTCTACAGCATTAAGAAACGCTGCTGTGAGTCCTATTCTGTGAGTCATATTAGAGGGTAGCAACAGTTGACCCATGTGGTCATCTGGGTTGGAGGATGTGTTGCATGCAAACCACTAACTTGCAAAAAAATTTTCCTGTGTGACTGTTCGATTTTAGTTAGCAATTTACTATCATCTGTTCAGCCACAGTTAGGTATCTAGAAAACCAGTGCTGTTTCAGTCTTGGGTTTGCACCCAGCCAAAAACTGTGTGAAAATTGTGTCCCCTGTGAGGAAAAGAAGATACAAGTTCTCCCATTCTGAATTAGGAGTGTTGATCCATGAGGCAAAAATAAAAAAAATAAAAGTAATAAACCAGCAGTAACAGACTGTGGCTATCTGTCCCATCTATGAGACCAGGAAATTGCAGGATTACACATCGCTACACTCACCTAACAACCACCCACAGCCATGGTCTCTGTTTGGTCTCATGCAGCCTGCTGTTAGTTATGAATGAATTGTGGGTAGAACTGGAATTTGGCCACTACATTTGTGATGAGACACTGGGCATTGTCAGACAGCCTGGACGTTGGTAGAGTATGTGTTTTTTTTTTTTTTCTTTTACAGTAGATAGGGTGATTGTGATGGAGGCATTATGGGATATTCTCATGGGTGGGGTTGTTATAGGTCATTAGGGAAAAGAAATCTACATTTCTCTCATGGAGTTTATCTCTGGTTTGTGGGAAACATATATGATGTCCTTGTTGCTGTAGCATCACCTCAACACCCCAGACAGCACATGACCGACTGAGACCGTGACATTCCTGTTGTATGTCACTGTCTGCTGGAATGACCCTGAAGCCAGGAGGTGACAGGCAGGGGTGGACAGAATACTACAGTTATAAATAAAGTTGTCAGTGTACAAATCTACGGAAATAAAAGTAAGAAGTAGCTAATTTAAAATGAAGTCAGAGTAAAAGTTACCTTTTTAGGAAAGAGAACAATCTTTTTCATGCATTTCTACAAAAATGCAATGACAAAGCTATGAGATTAATATTTATATATTAATAACTAGATTATTTTAATTGGAGAAATTAGTAATTATACAATAAGGTGTCACAGCAAAGTAAAACCAGATTACTCTTACCCAGGGCTGCATTCATATAAAATGTCCAAAGATGCATTCACATAAAATGATTACTTGGATGTTGTCTTCCCTTGAACCAAAGGGGAAATTCCCAGAATGACCAGGTAAAAAATGGCTGACAAACAAAGTGGATTTCGGTTCCCATGTCTGTTCAACAAGGGAGCCTCTATTCTCTCTTGTTCCTTTGTTTTTCCTCCCTTCCACAAAGGGTATTAAATATACTGTAGTCTTGAAGCATGAGGTGTATCCCACAATGAACTGCTTTCTCCTCCAATCGCTGAGTGCTTGCTGAATGTAACAGAAGAATGGCTGATAGTAATTGTGTATATTCTATAGAGGTAAGCTAATTTGGCAACTTCCACTTTTGATTTTTCTGCATTTCAATTTTTCCATAATGTTGTGCCATTCAAAAGTGGGCAGGTTCTCCAAAGATGTAGTGTTTCCTACTTCAATATCACAAGATCCTCAGATGGCTTTATTTGATTTATTGAGACTAAACAATTTTAGCTGCAGTTTTATTTGGTTTTGAAACTTCTAGCTGGAAACACATTTTAATTTTGTTTCTGAGAGTAGATGTGTAGGACTTCCTTCTGATATGAATGCTGTGAGGGCTGTTCAGTTTGGACTTGTGTTGATCCCTCATCTTTCTGCTTAGAACTAGAGGGGTTTATTTGTTGTATGTCAGACATTTCATCACTAGAGGGCTCACTGAAGGGAAGACAACATGTGGAACCCAGTGCAGCCCAAGAGTTGAAGCAAAGCCAAGATGGCAAGTTGCTCTTTATTTCATCAGGAAAAGACATAGTATAGCATGACTTGGCAACCTAAATCTATGTCTAATGTTCATCTCATTCTCCGCTCTATAGAAAACACTGTCCCTTTTTGTGGTTTTCCTCTCGGTTTTTCTTTGAACAGTGGCCAAGCTCTCATGCTTTCTCTGGGCGTCAAATACTGTGGGCAACCAGAGGTGAAATTAGCACTTTCTGGCTTAGTAAATCAGGGAGAAGGATTGATATGAGTAATGTTAATAATCCCCTACTCCATTTTTATGCCTCAACAGGTACAAACCTCAAAATATTTTTGTATATGGTGAAACGCACAAAAGTCTGCAACTCTGTTCAGCACTGCAAAATGCCTGGAGAGTAAATAAAACAGCTACTTTTTGCATGTGTAAAAGAATTTGTGCCAGTACAAAGCAATAGCAAATGTGGGGCAAAGTGTCCTAAAGAGGCACAGAGGCTCTGTAAGCTGCCAGAACATCCTGCCTTGAAATATATTCTGCAACTGTCTGGATTTCTATTGAGAGATGGGACAAATTCTTCCATTAGAAACTCCATTTACTGTTTAGATAATGGTGCTGCAAAACATTGCCTGAAGCCTTACTCATTTAGAGTTAGTACTATACTAACTTACTACACACCCACGACTTACTACACACCCACACCATGCACCTTATGACACACACACACACACACACTTGCTGGGCTGTTGAAATGTTGATGTGATGCTTAGTGTTCTCTGTCCTGCATGACAGATGTATGACTGGCTTCTCTGTTTTTTTTTTCTTTTGATGCTCATGCCTTTCTGTTTTAATGGTTTTGTGTGTCTGTGCTGGTCTGTCCTTCAGGGCTCTTTTGGAGCACTGCAGAAGATCTGCGAGGATTCCTCAGAGCTGCTGGATAGCGATGCTCTGAACAGACCTCTCAACATCATGATCCCCAAGTTCCTCCAGTTCTTCAAACACTGCAGCCCCAAGATCAGGTCAGTGAACCCCCAAAGTCTCTTACCTTCTCACTCCCTCTCTCTCCACTGACAATTTGTCTCTCCTCCTCAACCCTCACCCCTCTGTATCACCCCAATTAAAACCATTTTTTAGACCCCATCTGTTTGTCTTTCTCTCAGGTCCCATGCTATAGCGTGTGTGAACCAGTTTATCATTGGTCGAGCTCAGGCTCTGATGGATAACATTGACACCTTCATCGAGGTGAGAGACGGCCTGTCACTGCCCCTTAACTGCTGCAAGCTTTTTGTCTTGGTTGAGCTTTCATTGTTCTCAAAGTTCAGGTGTTATTTGTGTATTGGCGTCATGTCAATATTAACTGTGATTTCCTTTACCTCTCCCCTCACCCATTTTTTTGTCTCCCCCTTCCATTGCCTGTCCTTTCTTTAATCTCCATCCTTTCCCTCTGCCATCTATCCCCCTTTACCTCTCCCTTCTGCCTCTCTCCCATCCAGAGTCTGTTTGCGCTGGCCGGCGATGAGGACAGTGAAGTGCGGAAGAACGTGTGCAGGGCTCTGGTCATGTTGCTGGAAGTCCGCATCGACCGGCTCATCCCCCACATGCACAGCATCATCCAGGTGAGGATCATGTCTTTGATCTACCATATTATCACCTTGAGCTGTACATGAGCCCACCCCTGACCTCCCCCTCTTTCTCCTCATTATGACCGTTTACCGTCTCCCACCAGTACATGCTGCAGCGGACCCAGGACCCCGATGAGAACGTGGCTCTGGAAGCCTGTGAGTTCTGGCTCACCCTGGCTGAGCAGCCCATCTGTAAAGAGGCTTTGTCTGGACACTTGGTTCAGTAAGTGCTCACATGCTGCCTGCTGCAGGATAGGGCTGTCAACATTTGGCATGAAATGCAGTTTGAGTGTAATACCCTAAAATTGGTGTCTTTTTGAATATATTTGAATACCATTTGCATATTGTCAGGTGCAATATTACCCAATAGATTCAGTGACCCTTTGGATGAATAAACATATGAATGAAGCTCCCAGGTAAAGTTTGCCTGTCAACGCTGATCCCACATTAGATTCATAAGGAAATGATGATCGTTTTCATTGTTGCCATGACCAAAATATTACTCTAACCTCAAGCAGACTCTTTTGGTCACCTAATCTTAATTTTATCCCAAACCAAATTGTTTTACTTACCTGACTTAACCTCAACCAGCATTAATCATAAGCCTTAATTTGAAAAGGGATTGCATCCATTGTTTTCCCACTGTAAAATTCTTCTCTAGTTTTGTCCCGTGTCTGTCTCTGTTCGGGTCTAAGTTATGTTTCAGGCTGAGGTTCTAGTGCTAAAAATACTATAATCATTACTTGTAAGACATTTGGTAATAAGCAAAGCTACAATGTGTATTTTAATTTCACATTTTCTCTTGGGGTGGTGTTCATATCCTTGCTTTGATGGTGCACCACTGCTAAATGAATACACAGGAAACACCGTAGTACACTTTTTCAGTGTCAAAAACTGATCTGTGAACATCCTGCACTCATGAATAAACGTCTTCTTCACAATGAATTATTGGATGAACCTACTAACTCACCATTTTACTGTTTATATGCACAATGGAGCTCTACATCAGTTGGTTGCTATAACTTCCATCATTGCCATGAATGTAGCTCAGTAAAAATCAATCCACAGCATCATCTGTCTGGCTGCTTGAAATAGCTCTTTATTTACATCAGATGATCCACTCGTTGTGTTTGCTGTCATGTCATTACTAGCCTTCAAACCCTGAATAAAATTGCTGACTCAGAGGTCATCACATCGTATCACACAGTTACTTAGTGCCACCTTGAGACAAGAGAAACACACTGACTACAGTGCAGCAGAGGCCGGATAAAGCACAGCTGAAGTAAACAACATATATCTTACTAATGCAGCGTGGATTAAATATTTATATATGTGACATCACACAGGACATTATAAAGATGTGAATTCTTAAATTTATGTTTGAATTTTGAGAGGCAATAAAAACAACAACATTGGAATACTATTTGAACTATTTTGACAGCTCTGCTACAGGACAAGCCTGTTGGACTGGCTTCAGTTTAGGGCAGGGAGGTAAACATGATGACGTCACATGTTGTATGATGTTGTAATAATGTGGTTATTTTTTTCTTTTCCTAGACTGATCCCTATCTTGGTGAATGGGATGAAGTACTCCGAGATCGACATAATCCTTTTGAAGGTGAGCCCACCCATTCACTGTTGACTACTCGGACAAATCATAAACCCAAGGTCGCCCTTGTCACCTCTGATTACCCTCTACTGTTTGATTCTGTCGTGCGCTCACACTCTTCTGGCTCTGTCTCTCTGTCGTCTTCCAGGGGGACGTGGAGGAGGACGAGACGGTACCAGACAGCGAGCAGGACATCAAGCCCCGCTTCCACAAGTCCCGCACCGTCACCCTGCAACACGAGGGAGGGGAGGGCGAGGAGGGGGAGGACATCGATGAAGATGAGGATGACGATGACGACACGCTCTCTGACTGGAACTTGCGTAAGTTGCAGACAGGTGGCTGGAATAATCTCCTCTGTTGTCCCAAAGGGTCAAATCTGATTAGATTAGTGTTAGATCTGAACTGCTATGATCTGAAATATAGACACTGTGCCTTATTCTGTGCAGAAACACTGGCATAACTGGTAATACTTAGCAAGTACCACTTTGTATGTGTACGAAGGGGAATTGTGAGCAAATCTAGTTACTGTAGGATGTTTTTTAAGCATCTCAAAGAATAAAGAGCTCAAAACTGAGTCAAATTGCACTTAGGCAGTTAAAGAGTGGAAGTTATTCACCCAAACACAGTGTTTGTGTCGAATAACTTCCACTTTTTGTAAAAGCTATTGCAGAACTATTTTGGCGATTGCAACCTGCTTGCTGTAGTTATATGAGGAAGTAGCTCAGCAATGGATAAATAAAGTGTTTGGATGAATAACCACGTAATTCCACTTTGTTTTTACTTGTAATAATTAATAGTAAACAAAGTCCATTGTTTTTTCAGAATGGATATGTAAATGGTGTTGCTTTATCAGAAGGATAAAATGCAAACCATTGTTAAAATGGGTCAAAATATATGTGGATGGGCCACCCAAGTACAGTCTGTGTGTGGGAAACACTCTGAGGGTTTGATGTTTACTGTTCAGGAAAGCTTTTCATATATTACAGTATAACAACATATGCCATCTCCATCTGTAGATCTGATACTGATGCTGTATTTTCACCTAACCCTTCATTTATTATTTCCTTTATTATTTCCAACACTTTTGGTTGTAATTGTTATATGTATGTTTTAGTATACTTTCTCCGCGCCATGTCTCATATACTTATCTTTACTATATTTCCGTCTGCCATGATGACCCAATTTCTTCCCAGGATCATTAAAGTTTAATCTCATCCAAAGCCAAATGACATATCTGTTCAGACATGTGATGCTCAGTGGTTTGCCCTCCTCCAGGGAAGTGTTCGGCTGCAGCGCTGGACGTGCTCGCCAACGTCTTTCGCGATGAGCTGCTTCCCCATCTCCTGCCCCTGCTCAAAGGCCTGCTCTTCCACCCTGACTGGGTCATCAAGGAGTCTGGGATCCTGGTGCTGGGGGCTATCGCTGAGGGTGAGACCTGGCTCCGGCTTATTGAGCTCACAAATATACATTTAGGCATACTGGCTTCGAAAGTATCATCCTCTGATGTGTGATGTAATTTTTCAGCCCAAATAAGGGACCTCCTTCCTTTTAGTCCTTCTAATACTTTTGTGGCTACGTGACAATGTCCAGAAGTATTTTTTATAAATTTAGTTAACTGTTAACATAACGTTGCCTTACGTCATTATAACTTTATGTTACTCAACCCATTATAAGAACAAAACCATTGGCAAACGGGACCTGAAAATCTCATTAATTTTCACCGTTGGCCAAAAGAAAAAGGTTGAAGTTCAAGTTTATTTAGACCCCTTAATCACTGTTACAGTCTCAAAGGGCCTTACACGCAAAAAGCAAATTTAAGGCCAAAAGAAAAACCCCAAAACTTAACTATTCTGTAGAAGTTTCTTGAAGAGAAGAGGGCAGAGGTGAGAAGAAACCTTAAAGTTATAAGAACTCTGTAAGTTATATTTATTTTTGGAATTTTGATCTCAGTTTCCGAGCTATTACCTCTTTTACACTAACCTGAAATACCTCTGCCATCCAGGACTTGAGCTCAGTGTGAACAGGTTCACCTGGTATTTTAGTCCTGTGGTCAAAACCTCGTAAGGGGGCTGTTATACTTTGCGTGTCCGCGAGGGTCCGCGTGATGTAAATTTCGTCACTCACTGACGTCAGCAGACGTCCACAGGTAGCGGACGTCCACGGTCCTCCTGTACTTACAGTTCATCTCTGAAGAATAGAGACAATCCATTGTGTGCAAATTTGTGTAGAGAAATCGCCCAGGCAGAGGGAAGAGACTTGGAGGCATGCAGGTAAAAGTTAAAGAATCTGCGAGTCAGACTGAAAGCCACTCAAACTTCATTAAACACTCACTAGAAACGGGATCCCTTAATTTAATTCGACCCTTAAAAATTAAGGCGTTCTGTGGGTGGATGAAAGGAAAACTAAGGACATATTAAGGGCTTTGTGTCATTGCGGTAGTGGGACACTCTTCTGGTGAAGCGTGTCCCCTCGCAACACCCAAATTCTAGTATAACAGCCGCGTGCAGTCCGCTGTCCGTGAGCTCGTCAGCAGCTGTCTGCGTGCACATCTGTTTTGAAGTATATCAGCCCCTTAACAGGTAATTATTGGCTTCGGCTGTGATTGACCAGGTGACCTGAGGTGTCATCTTGGGTCACCTTTTCAACCTGTGTAGGTGTGATGATGCAGGATTTTTTTACAATTTAGGCAGGCACTCCTAACTTCAGTGTAACTTTAACCGTATGGAATATGATGATGACAAATAAATCACCATCTTTTGGACTGGACTCTGACTTATGTTCATAGTGTCGTTCTAATGAGAGACAGCAAGGACAGAACTTTGGAGAAAATGGTGCATTTCAGGATGGAAGATTGTGATAGCAGTTAACCTGTAAAAGTGGTGTATGATGAACAAGGGACTTGCAGAACTTTTTTTTGTTTTTATTATTTAGATGTATAAGAAGTCTTAACCTTCCGTCTCCTCCGTCCAGGCTGCATGCAGGGCATGGTCCCTTACCTGCCTGAGCTCATCCCTCACCTCATCCAGTGTTTGTGCGACAAGAAGGCTCTGGTCCGTTCCATTGCCTGCTGGACCCTGAGCCGTTACGCCCACTGGGTGGTAAGCCAGCCCCCCGACGCTCACCTTAAACCCCTCATGACAGAGCTGCTGAAACGCATTCTGGACGGCAACAAGAGGGTACAGGAGGCAGCCTGCAGGTGAGCCTCTTATTTTTGTGTTTTCCTCTCTCCTGCATCCTCATTGTCCTCATCCAGACCACTCACCTGTCTCCTCCTTGTGCTCCACAGTGCGTTTGCCACCCTGGAGGAGGAAGCGTGCACAGAGCTGGTGCCTTACCTGAGCTTTATCCTGGACACACTCGTTTTCGCCTTCGGCAAGTACCAGCACAAGAACCTGCTCATCCTCTACGACGCCATAGGAACACTTGCGGACTCTGTGGGACACCACCTCAACCAACCAGTGAGAACATCTCACACACACACGCACACACACTCACACACACACACACACACACGCATACACTCACACCTAGCCAGCCCTGTTGTTTTGTAGACTGACATTTTATTGACTTGCATTAAAAAAAAAACTCATATTTTTAGAATAATTACAAAGATGTGTTTGAAATCTGAAGCACCAACCACAGATAAATGAAAAGAAGCCATATTAAGAATTATATTCAAAATCAACAAATTGCACTTTTTGAATATAGATGGAAAAAGATTAAGCTTAAAATGAAAATATAAATGTGTTAACATTTATATTATAACAGCTAAATGCATGCATGTGCATGATGGGCTATAAGTAAGATATAACCATGCAATTATTGATAAAGGTTCATTACAACTGCTTTAGGTAAGATGAGTATATGATAGTGTATTATATTTGGGGTATTTTTGGGACATCTATACAATGAAATATGTATCTCAATAATAATGGATTAGGATATTATCTTTATATTGCTATGAAATTCTATGAATATTAAGAAATAATAGTAGCCACAACTATATTTCTTTCTTTTTTTTTGTTTATTTTTGTAATTTTTGACATAATACATTGGCACTTCAATAAATAGCAAAAAAGAGTACAAAACCCTGCCCTCACATTGAGTATTTGGTAGTCAGAGGACAGTTTATTGAAGTTTTCAGCCCCACTATGAGAGCACAGACAAAAATCCTGTTCAGCTCTTTGTTCATCGCTCACTGTTTGTGTTTTCAGGAGTACATCCAGAAGCTGATGCCCCCTCTCATCGCCAAGTGGAACGAGCTGAAGGATGAGGACAAAGACCTGTTCCCCCTGCTGGAGTGTCTGTCCTCTGTCGCCACGGCGCTGCAGAGCGGCTTCCTGCCTTACTGCGAGCCCGTCTACCAGCGCTGCGTCACCCTGGTGCAGAAGACACTGGCTCAGGCCATGGTGAGCCGTGCATGTCACTCACACGAGGACTGTTTTATTTTCTTAGCAGTACACCATGACAGGATTTGACACTTTGTCCCTGTGTCCTCCCTCTGCCTCAGATGTACAGTCAGCAGCCAGACCAGTACGAGGCGCCAGACAAGGACTTCATGATCGTGGCTCTGGATCTTCTTAGTGGACTGGCGGAGGGACTGGGCGGCCATGTGGACACACTGGTGGCTCGCAGTAACATCATGACGCTGCTCTTCCAGTGCATGCAGGTGAGGAGAGATGTATAGATGTGTGTGTGTGTGTGTGTGTGTGTGTGTGTGTGTGTGTGTACGTGTAGTTCAACATTAGGGGGCGTCTCCACTCGCCCAGTCCAGTTCTGCTTGCTTTCCTTATATTTCAATTGATCTAGCAGGCAAATAAAACAACTTTATTTTCCTCAGATAAAGTTATTGTCCCATGAACAGCAGGGTAAACACAGGTGTTACTTATGACATTAATTAAGGTTCCATTACATTAAGGTCTAACAGAGCCAGGGTCCTGGTGTTGTTCATGCAGGCTCACTGGAAAGACTCTGCTACACTTAAATGGAACAGAGCTGTAATTAATATCATTAGTAACACCTGTGTTTACCTGCTGTTTCATGTCAAAATGGCTGCTGTGAAGAATTTCTGTTGAAGACAGATGGGCGGAGCTCAGTCTGTCGTCCCAGGCGTCCCTTCCCCTGTCATAATTTCGGAGCCTCTGCCAGACTGTTTTGGACTAAATTTGGGGGAATTATGGATTTTGTCACTGGGGTTCAGCACTTTGAATATAAACCCGATTGGCCCACCACAGCGCCACCAGCAGGCCAAGTGGGCAATAAGCTTCATGCTCAATATCTCAGACACTGCTGGGTCAAATTTGATGAACATCTGGGGAATAATTAATTTTTAAACTGGTGTCCAGAGTCCCACAGTATGAAGCTGATTGGTCCAAAATAAGAAAAAAAAATCCTCAAAGTCAACAGTTCTGAATAACTTTCTGAATCACTTTAAAATATATGATTTTCAACAACTCCATAAAATTTCAGATTATAAATTGGCTCTCGTTGCACTTACATTATTCATAAAGTCTTTGTTACAGACTAATACAAGTTTTTCTGCAAATGTAACCAGCAGTAACACGGAAAAAAGCAAAACAAACCCCTGAGAGGAAATTCAGAAGGCTGGTAAATCTTTCCATTCCCTCCTCTTGCCCCATACATTAATTGAACCTGATAACTTGATGAAGGGGTTTCAGATATTTGCTTTGCCAGTGCACAGGCTTGATTCTGCAGTCTCTTGCTGTGGGCATTGGCTGGGAGTTTGTGGTAGTTATTAGTATCTTTAAAAACAGTTTGATTTTTCTTTTTAGAGATCACCAACAAAAGTACAAAATGTTGCAGGGATGGTTTCATCATTTTCAGCCCTTTTGCAGTGTTTTGCTTTTGCCCAGACAACGCCTTGCTGGCCAACCCTTATTGAACAAGAGTGTGTGTTTTACCCCCCCCCCTTCTCTCCAGGATACGATGCCTGAAGTAAGACAGAGCTCGTTTGCTCTACTGGGTGACCTGACAAAGGCCTGTTTCCCTCATGTCAAACCCTGCATTGGTAACTATCTTACATTCACACATTTAATTACACAGTTAACACTGTGATCCTTGTTTTTATGTCTGACAAATTTTGTGTTTACATGTGTGTGTTTTCCAGCTGAATTCATGCCAATCCTTGGCACAAACCTGAACCCAGAGTTCATCTCTGTGTGCAACAATGCTACCTGGGCCATAGGAGAAATCTGTATGCAGATGGGTTAGTTGCAGCAAATTTTCTAATTGTTACTTTTTGTGATGGTGTTCAGTGATTCCTCACTGTAGTATTAGAAGCATTATATTTATATGTGTGTGTGTCCCTTCAATTTCCTGGTTCCTCAGGAGTGGAGATGCAGCCGTATGTAGCAATGGTTCTCAACCAGCTGGTTGAGATTATCAATCGACCCAACACCCCCAAAACCCTGCTGGAGAACACAGGTAAAATCTTTTTAAAGAGGGGAAGATATTTTTTTCTCGTTTTGCCTTTTTCGTTTCCACTTGATACAGACAATAGGGAAATCAGAGCAGGTTAAAATCAAAGAGGATTGCATCACATAAGGTTGTTCAGCTGCTCCACGCAGTGTCACATGATACAGTACCGCCCACTTGGCCTGTCCCTAAAAGACCAACAATTTGTTGCATTGATTGAAATGCGACTAATTTTCCTCCTCACAGTCAAACTACTGGAGTGAAAGTATTAATTTCATCCCTCTCTCCTTTATGCAGATTGATGTTAAAAAATATTTACTGTAAACAAGTGCTGCCCACTGCACACGGCAGTGCGCCATGCTGTCAGAAAGCAGCTGGGTGGCAGAATGTCTTCACAGTTGGGATTAACTTTAAACTGGCGACCAAAAGCAGTCAGACAGATAATTGTACTGTTTGTAGTGCAAGTGTTTGGAGTGGTTAGAGGGGTGATACCAGCAGAGCTAATTATGATGCTACTAATGTGGTACTTAAGAAACACCATTTGAAGGAGTTTTCACAGACAGTAGTCCAGCTCACAAGAAATCTGTACCAAGGCAGCAAACATTAGAGGACGCACTGAAGCAATCTGATAAATAGATCTTTTTCAAAGCAGCAAACACAGATGTTATGAATGACATTAATTACTGTTCTGTTCAGAACCTTAATTATTGTCATTAGAAACACCTGTGTTTTACCAATGTCATGTCAAAATGGCTCCCATGAAAGCAACAAAAATAAATGAACAACTCTTGGTCAATCACTGGTCGACTGTGGGCTTTGCTTTGCAAATCTCGGTCAACCAAATCGTAGTTGGGACGCCTCCACTGCCCTACACACTTCCTGTGACAGCTGTCCTCACTCCCCTCTCTGTCTTCCCTCAGCCATCACCATTGGTCGACTGGGTTACGTGTGTCCGCAGGAAGTCGCTCCCATGCTGCCGCAATTCATCAGGCCTTGGTGAGTTTTTGTTTATTCTCTCTCTCTTTAGTTCTCTGTTTCTCTGTTGCATTATGCTTGTGGTGGATGTAGTATAATTTCTAATAGAAGATTAATCGTCTTTGTTCTTTAATTGTGTGATCACATTGCTGGAAAAATCACTTGATTACAAACACTACAGTATTAGCATTGCTTTAACAAATTCTTTAACAAATGTTGCAGTCAGTATGTAGTGAGAATAAAACCCATCTGGCAGTCAGCTCCCTCAAGCCTAGAAATAATACATGAAGAGAGCTTTCTTCAAGGGGGAATCCAAAGGGAATTATTCTCACAAGATACCTTGAGCGAACTGTTTCAATTATTAAAACAATGACAGTTTGTCTGGCTCTGAGATTTCACCTGTCCTATGTAAAGAACACGGGACAGATAAAATCCCAATAGTGACTGTAACAGCTAAAACAGCTGCTGGTTGCTTTATCCCTGTGCACGGCAGGTGTACGTCTCTGCGGAACATCCGCGACAACGAGGAGAAAGACTCCGCCTTCCGTGGGATTTGCATGATGATTGGTGTGAACCCAGGAGGTGTGGTGCAGGTGAGAGGCTGAGTTAAAAGTCTCCTTTTGTAAAATTTTAGGCACTTAGAAATTGCTTTGGGGTTGCAGTTGGGGGTTCAGTGTCATGCAGTGTCATACAGTTTGAACAGTCTGTGTAACATCTGCAGCGTCTTCAAAACTCATACCTTCTCCCTCTCCATCTGTTCAGGACTTCATCTTCTTCTGTGATGCGGTGGCGTCCTGGGTGAACCCTAAAGACGACCTGAGAGACATGTTCTACAAGGTGAGTGTGTGAAGAGATGGACTGTGATGGTGCAGTGAGCAAGGCTGGAAACCAAGACTTGGTTCCACTGAGGAACTGGCTCCTACATGTCCAGAATTAAGCCGAGGGAAACAAGTTAGCCTTATCTGCTCCCAGTTTTTTCCTTGCTTTCTTAAAAATAGAACAAAATTTGCAAGTTTTAATTCACTATGGAATCGTCTCACACTCCATTCTTCTCTCCTCAAGTCACAAGCTGTAACTTTCTCAGGCAGAACAGAATGTCCTCAGGTCTCTGAAGAATAGAGTCATTTCCTTGTAGATGAAGCATACAGTAGCATAGCAAACATGGGAAAAGAGACCAAAAGTGATAAGGTGACTTTGATAAGTGATAAGTCACTTTCAGTCCAGTTTGTCCTCTTTGTTGCTGTGAGCTTCAGCTGTAAGGCAACAGTTCCCATTAACAGAGCTGAATACACACCGCTCCCCCTCTCCAGCTCCCCAAGTCACATCACACACCTCACTGTCATACCACATAATAATCCAGTAATGGCCAGGGCCTTTATTTAACCTGACAAAGGAGAGGCCTTTATTAGAGACAGGCCATTATTTCCTTTTGTTGGTCCACAGCACCTTGTACATGTGATGTCATGGAATTTACTGGTATGAATCACGTTGTTATATGCACCTTTTAAACCAAACATTTTGCTTATAATACCACTACTACCATTATTATTGCTACTGTTACTACACGTTTGTATATTTTATGAATTCAGGCTGATTTTTTTTTCAAACTGGCCTTCTTTGCACATATGCATGTAAGCATACTGTTGTTAGAGATCCAGGCAATATGTGAGACTGGGGATGTCAGAATACCAGAATTGTGGCAGTTGATGTTGATGCCAGTGGAGCTCCACGATTCTCGATACCCCCATTCAATCCCATGACAAAGCAAAGTCCGCTCAGCTCACGCACTTTTATTTAAAACCTTTGTATAACTTTGTGTTTCAAATATTTGAGCATTTGGGCTACATGAGAGTAAGAACACTGAGCTACAAGACAACAACAAGGGCAACATTGGCCTGTAGCCTTCAGGTAGAAAACAAAACAAAATACTAATTTCAAACTAGAGGAGCTATATGAAATGGCCCGCTGCAACAATAAATACACTGGTGTGATTATGTGCTTCCGTTTTGATTCACAGTCCTCTAGTGTCTCAGTATTTAAACATCCAGGCTAAGGCTACATTAGAATAACAACATACTGATAATAAAAAGTATTGGTATCATTTTCAAAAGGTTGGTATCGGCTTGGTAGCAAAGTATCGATTCTTCTGACGTCCTGATTTGAGATCCGGCTTTTATTGGAGGTTTTACAGTAGATACGAAAAACCCAATAAGGGAATTGATAAGGAATAGGACCATTAAGAATTGATTAAAAACTTAGTTCCAAACCCATGCAATGAATGTGTTGTCTCTGGCCCAGCTTCTTGACAGAGCAATGAAATTCAGTGTTGTGTCATTCCCCCTGTGCCCCCGCCCCCTCGCCACAGATCCTGCACGGTTTCAAAGAGCAGGTCGGCGAGGAGAACTGGCAGCAGTTCTCAGAGCAGTTCCCACCACTGCTAAAGGAAAGACTGGCAGCCTGCTACGGCGT
>OMKZ01016319.1:8840-22641 GCA_900302535.1 Neoniphon sammara
CAAGTGCAAAAAGAAAAAAAAAAAAAAAAAAAAATGTGGAGGTCACTTGTGGCTAAAGTGTTTTACCATGAAGTCAGCATAATCCAAAGCGAGAGGCCCCAGCATGTTGTAGCCCGAGCGGAGGGCCAGTACACACTGTCAGATTAATTGTGTCAATGCGTTGTGAATATTATTAAATGTGTTGGAATCACATTTTAATCCCTCTGTCCTCCATAGCAGTCATACCTTCTCTTTGAATTGAGTTTTCCATTTAATTAAGAAATGACTGATTCTGTTTCATGTTTTACCATATAAAAAAAGACAATATTGTAATTACAGTAAGCTTCTTATCCGCTGATACAATTATTGAGGTGAGGAATTTACATTGTCACGTGAAAGTGGGACCTTATGTTCTCTCGATTTAGAAAACAACACAACTTTTGTGGGGATAAAGCAATTTGATCCCCTAACATATGTCATGTCTTTGTGGAATGAATTTATGCCAGACAGCAGCTGGCAATATATTTATCACCTTACCGGTATTAACAGACAGTTTGAGAGGAGGGGTGGGGGAGGAGGCAAAAGCCCCAAATAGTGATTCATTTTCTCAAGTCACACAGGAAGCTGATGCATTCCCAAGAGATGTGACAACAGTGCACATCACTTGGGAAACCAAAAAAAAAGAGGGTAACACTTAATTTGAAGCTGACATAACACTGTCATAACTCTTCTCATTAAATGTCATTTGGTTAATTATGTCACTTTTCCTGCAAGACTTTGCAGCGGAAGTGTCAGTCATATGAAGACAACATCAAAGAAAGTGTTGGCAGAAGAAGCCAATGTTAGATGGTCACATCAGCATGTTAATCTTTTTGGCAATTTCTAATTATTGTGTCATTTTATTATTTTTGTATGATGTCATTTTTGCCATTGCTACTATACTGTCACTTATAACTAGTTTAACAGGGTTTTTTTTTTATTATGTCTTCATTATGTATATTGAATGTAAAGTGTGTTGACACCTTCCTGGTGATGAAGCACCTTAAATAAGTTGACTTAATTACCCACACCTACATATCTGAAATGGCTGTGAAACCACAGAGCACAAATTTGTTGAAAGCTAATTTGTTGAATTCCCAATCAGTGTGGTGTCCCAGCAGAGGTGAATGAAGACTTTCACCCATGTGCATCTATATTTTCTTCATAGCCACTTGTCCGCTTCAACGCTGTCTCTCAGGGGTCCACAAGGGCAAACCAGCGCCAGATGTTCAGCGGTGGCCTTCTGCACCCTGTGAAGGTCAAAGCAGCCAGCCTAATGGCATTGCGTGGCACTGATAGAGGGCAGATGTTCACAGGGTTATCCATTCCATATGGCTGCCACTTGTCCATGGGCCTTTTCACAGCACAGCCCTTGTAAACACGCTTTAGTTCTCTGTTCTCTTTTTTTCAACCCCTGTAAAACATGTCCTAAATCCAATCACCTAGTCCCTCTAAAGGGGATGATGTTGATTAATGGGAATGTGTAGTGGTAGTAGTGACCTATAAGCCCCTACTGAGATTACAGGCAGGCAACCAGCCAGCCAGCCAGCCCTGGGCTCAGGGCACCAGGAAACAGCGAGAGCTTAGAGAGGGATTGTTTAGACAGACAATGGTGTCTACCTGGTTTTAATCCCTGCTCAAAAAGAGTACAGGGGATTGGCAGAGTTTAATAAATGAAAGTGCTCCTATAATCAGGATTTGCCAAAGTGCCCCTTTGTGTTAATCGGACATTTTTTACAGCATGGTTTTTGACATCTGCCATAGCAAGTGGTGTTAACCCTTGAGTGCCCCAGCTGCATAAAGTGCACAGAATAAAAAAGGGGCGGTGAGAAAGCATTTTCATCAAAGCTCACACAGACAATAGTCAAGCTCTCAGTCAACATTGCACACAATCACTGCAACAGGATGAGGGATACCAAGAGGAGGGCATGCAAAATAAGAGCATACAGTATGCATCGATTTTCCTGACAGAATTTTCTTATTTCTCTTCTTAATTTGAAGCAAGAATTGTGGCAAAATGTGCAAAATGACACATTTTTACCCATCACTTTGTGATATCATGGGATTTAATATCACTATCCATTACGACTGACAATATGAAACTGTGCTATTTTGAGCTTAAGTTCTTATACCAAAGGTGGAAAATTTAAATGTTGACAACTGCTCTGGTGCATCACAACATCAGTGCTGTGCGTCATCATGGCATATTAATACCTGATAAGAACTTAAGAGTGAGAATGCACCCAACATGAGGACATCAGGGGGATACAGCTGGGTGTAGCGCAACCTCATTACTTACTTAGCAGAGGCTAATAGAGCAAGGATGTGTAATTACTTCATTGCTGAAATAGAAAGCTGCATTTTAATAATTAAAGTCCAGCATATCAGCGATAAAGGATAGTAAAATTGTTTTAAAATCAAGGATTACAACAGTAAATCCCAAAGGGCCAGATGTGAGAACGGGAGGGGGGCCACTGCATTCTGGGTCAGATTAAAGGGAAAATCCCAGAGCGCTGCACTGTCTTTTCCCTGCAGATTAGGGGCTTGTGTGGACTCAACATGCTGTAATCCACCGATTAGCTGATATAATCACCTGTAAATACACCTTGGCCACGGCATTACCTTGGACCATCAGCCCCTGCTCGGCCCTGGGTGTGTGTGTGTGTGTTGGACACCTCATTGTTGAGGTGAGCACTCTGACAAAAACCAGATTTGACATGAAGTGCACTTTCTGGGAAAAGGAAGAGGACAGTCAGACCAGACAGCAGACAGACAGACAGCTGCACACAATATGGGATCTTAGTGGGTTCCTGGAAACTGTCCCTGCAACTAACCCTGCAACTTTTAAACAACTCTAGCACAAATCCTATGAAACTGTACTTCACAAAGAGATGTTCAGACACATTTTAGGGAATGAATAACAGGAAATCCACTGATAATTGACTATACATTACAGACAGATAGATATGATGATTATATACGCATAGAGGTGGAGGTGTGCACCAGTGTATAAATAAATCGATGTGATACATAGGTGTTAAAGATAATTATAGTGGTTCAATAACAAACTTACAAGCAAGATGATTTGATTTGAATTAGTTGTTTCAAATGTGATCTATGGTAGAAAACTGGCCTGGTTGTAAACACACAGTTTTGCTGATTTGACCCAAAGCAACAGGTACTGCTTGACACACCGATGTGATAAAGATTATGCAAGAAATGAATTCCTAAAAGGACTGCACCCTTTTCTGTGAAATTCCGCACCTCCCTACATACTCTCTCGCCACCTGCTGTCTGTCTGTATTAAAAACACGAGACAGATGAGAATAGTATGACCAGTCAAGGTTGTTTTAATGCAATGTCATTCTGATTCAGGCGCTCTCCTCAAATCACTCCATTACATTGGATTAAAACATTAAAAGAAGGATTATAAAATATTTTAGGATTTTTATTTTGTAAGACACTTTAGAGACATTCCTGAAAGGGAGAACAAATGATTTTGGTTCATAGCACATTTATGCCTGACAAGAAAAACAAATTATTAAGACTACATTGACAAAAAATTTACAAATCATGAGAGCAAACAATATAAACAATATCTTATATATAAAACATAGCAGGCGTAATAAATATTACACATAAACAAAACTAAAAGTAAACAAAGTTAACCTATTTGGTTTGGGCAACATTTGGAATAAAGTTATAGGACTTGAAGCTAAATCATTGATCTGAAAAAGCTGAACATCAGTGAATATTAACGTTTGTTTGTTTTTTTTTGTTTGTTTGTTTTTTTTAAATCTCCCATTAGACTGATATGGAGAAAGCCGTTCAACTACAGCCAGCTCTACAGATTCACTCATTACATGGATTATCCAACCCAAACTAATGTTCAATCTCTTACCAATGTAAGGACACACAAGAAGTTAAATGTCTCTAAGAAAGGTGCTCCAACACATGGAATACTTAAGTGTAGACTTTCTCCTATGACCAAGTTCCTACTTGTGCATGTGTTTATGTGATGGTTTTAATACATTTAGGCCTCTGGGGTGACTGCAAACTCAAGCTATAGTATAGTTTAGTGCAGAAAATTCCTCACCACACTTTATTTACCCCTATTCAGTCAATTCAAGAGTCCTTTCTTCTCTTTTGCTTAACAGGAAACCAACTCATCTTCTTGTTAGTTCATCATACCAAATGGCATTAGTTCAACCATAAGATTAACAGTTAGGAAGTAAGTCCATCACTATTAGTGATCATGATACTGATTGAAATGCAACAATTTTATGCTGGGACAATCACAGCAACGGAAAGCTTGTTCTATACTGTTGTTTGCTGGACCACTTGTCTTTGGGTGCACTTGTTTGTTGGAAATCTACTGGCTACTCAGGTCTCCCATCTTTGGGCATGATAGCATATTCACAGGAGATGGAAGTCAGTTTGGTTCAGTCAGGAATCAAGGACCATGATTCATTCACACAGAGACGCACACTCAGTCACACATTGAGACATTCGCAGTCACATGCACTCAAACACACACATACATAAGCGGACACAAACGGCAAACAATAAATTCAATACAATAAATTGTGTAACTGTAAATGTAAATTCACTCCTTAGTGATTCTTCTACTTAACAAAGATAACTGTGCAATATTCATTTGTTTTTTTTTTTCTTGAAGCAAACCAGGAGTAGTACAAATGCTAGGACGTCCTAGGTGCTGCTTTTAACCATGTCCAGAGGGTATTTTCAAGACTTGGTGCCCCCTCTCTTCTACTCCGGTAATGGCAACGCTTGGTTTACCCATCTACATCCCTTCAGCTCCACCTCTTCTCCAGTTCAGAGGGAGTAGAGATTGTAAGATCTTTGCCTAAAGGTCCCATCTCCTCTGTCCGTGTCCTCTTTTTGCAGGGGTAGCACCTCCACGCCTTGCACACTCCCCAGTCCACCTTTAGGTCCCAGCCCCTTAATGCTACTTCCGTTACAAAGTGCAAGCAGTTAATGTCTCCCCGCCTCTCCCCTCCATGCGAAAAAAGAACCAGAAACCAATGCAACAGCAAAAAAAGATCGTTTTTGTTCAAATGCAGAAATGGTACAGACAGTGTCCAAAAACACTATTGGAAGGGAGAGGGCAGCGAGAGAGAGTGCATTTGTGTCTCAAGAAGTTCAGTCCATTCACGCAGACTCAAAACAAGCCACCTGCCACGGGGTTAGTTGCCTGCCAGAGTGGTTATACCTCCCTGCAAATGAAGAAAAGACAAAAACTTGATCAATATGTGGCCTAAAGTGAAGAAAAAACATCTAGAAACATTACACTGAGGTTGAGTAAAGATACAGCAGTGTTACTTACGATGCAGTGAGTGTGGAGTTGAGAACCAGAGTGGTGCGTATCCTATAGAGCTGGGCTAGTGTCAGCTTCTTGTGCTGCTGAGCTGGAGACTTCTTGATTTTGGGTGACCTTTCCCCTGGACCACCGCTGGCTGTCAATTCGCACTTCCCATCCAGGGAGGCAGGTGATGTTGTCTCCCCATCTGAGCTGTTGCCTTGGGACTCAATCCCAGCGAGGGCCCTGTGGACATGCCTGGCCTCTGCCCTTCTCAGGGTAGCACCAAGTTTGTCTGAAGGCATGCTCACGCTCAGGTAGTCTTCGGACTGGTCCAGATCGCTCGAGAACAACTCCATACAGTTTTCGTTTAGCTCTGACAGGCTTTTGCTATGTGCCGCCGATATGGCAATGTCCATTTCCCTACATTTCATTTGGTCCTGGGCCTCAGAGCTGAGCGTATGTGTGCGGGGTGCGGGGGTTTTGTCATGGAAGCGCTGCAGGAGATTGTCCTCAGAGCGGGACAGGGTCAGAGTGGACGGCCTCTGGAGGTAGTGGAGCCGCGGCTGAACATGAGGCCGCCGGCGAGGCTTCAAAGACTGGACTACAGACAGCTGGGATCCGAGCGACGTCGAATCCTCCTCCTCCTCTTCTTCTTCTTCCTCCGGCTCTTCTTCCACCTCCTCTACTTCTGCCTCTTCACGCTCCGCCTCCTGGCCTTCTTCTCTCTCCCCCTCTTCCTCCTCAGTCTCCTCTCCCTCACTTTGGCCAGGTTGTGACTGCAGCTCTCTCAGGAGGGACTCAGGAGAGAGGGTACCGTAGGCACTGTCCATGGAGAGAGAGCGACACTGGGGGTCCAGCTCCTCACTGACAGGCCCCACCTCCTGCTCCTGTTCTGGGTAAATACCAGAGTGTGGTCTCTGTGGGCTGGTGGACTGGGACTGCTGGACCTCAGGCCTTGTAGATAAGGTGGTCTCGCCTGAGTTGCAGACTTTCTCACTGAGTCCCCCTGGGTCTGTGTTGGGGGTGGGTGTTTCTTGGTTCTCTCCTGGTTCATCAATTTCCATCACGGACAGGGTCTCGGTAGAACCATCTGATTGACTGGAAAGAGAAAGTGTGACTGTCAGTAATACAAACATCAAGGTGCGGCACTGAGCTTGTCAATAAAGTGTGTAGAAATGGAGCTCTACATGTGTGAGATTTACTCTTTTCTACAACAGGGACAATTAAAATTTACTTATATTTTAAGATTGTGACTTGGACCTTTTTTTTTTTTTTAGTTGGTGATTTGTTTAAGTTTTGTTTTGAGCGGGACAGAGGGCTCAGTTACATTCAGGTACCTTCTGTTCTGTGGGTCTTTGTGTCTCAGGCAAGGGGAACTTGTGGTGGAGTTGCTGCTCTCGTCTTCCTCCTCCTCCTCTTCCTCGCCCTCTATGCGCTGCTTCAGACTGCTCTGCTGCCGGAGGACTTCCTCAGTACGAAGCCTCTGGAGCTGGTTCTGATTACACAAATTGCACAAAAATTCTCAGAAATACAGTGCTGGGTTTTTTGTATTTAAGATGAATAATTATAACAGTATCTTCTGAAAAATGTTCACCACATTTCATCTTGCAATCTCAGAGGTCTAATGAAATACATGAACAAGATGTCCAACCTGGACATTGCAGATGGCATCTATCCAGCTTCGCCCCTGGGTGGCGCTGTTGGCTTGGAAAGTGTACGCTGCCACTGCACTCTTGAACTCATTGAGGTAGATGAGAATGAACGAGCCTTCGGAGACAAAAAGAAAACAAAAAGTTAACATTTCTTGGATAAACAGACACAGAATGGACAGTGTGATGCCTGCTGTCAATAATTATAATTTCAGCTCCCACTGAAATGTATAGCAGCTAATTAAGAAAACAACAACATTGCTTTAGTTTATTATCTGACCACTCACCAGGGTCTTTGAGCTCCTTACAGATGACATTGTGAATGAGGAGAGGCTGGCGGATGACTTTGACTTTCTCCACTCTTTTCACGGGTTTGGTAATGAGCAGCAGGTCGGTGAAAAGGAAACAGTAGACATCCATCTAGACGGGAAATACACCCATGTCAGTCCTGACAGAACCACAATCAGTGGTTTATACAACCATATACCATTTTATGTGGAATACAGAGCGACTGTAAAGCAAAAGTGAGAAACCACAGGCATTAAATCCATGGGTGCCATAAGGATAAAACCTCATCATGGCGCCATGGTGTTTACAGGCAGTCATAAGGAGTCTTTTATGGCAGTCAGGCTCACCCTACTGTCTTTGCCCTCTTTCATTCTCAGCGCTCCCTCAAGATGGAGCTGTCGCGTCTCCTCTGGTCTTATACCTCTCATGGGAGCCATCAGGTCAAAGTGGTTGTATTCCCTAAGGATCTGAAAGGGAAGGCAAAAGCATTAGGACAAAATCTCAAATTACATCTCATTTCCTACTAAGAGAACTCAAGAGTCCTGTGAAGAACGGGGACAGATCAGTGGAGCCTCATAAGAAAACAAGTTGTCACGTCACCTTCTCCACCTCTTCACTGCTGCCCTCTACAGCCTCATAGGAGTCTATGCGGGCAGAGATGGTGGCCAGCTTCTGCTGCTCCTGCCGCTGCCGCATCTGGGAGTCCACGCTGTTGATGAAGCCCTCCACGGTGACCACCTTGAGGAGAGAAAACACACCAATTTATTCATATTCAGACTACTAGCAGACACATACATCTCACCATCAATATGTGATGCATTTTCATCCATATTGCTGCCAATATTTGCCCTTGTCCGCTTACCATGCTGTTGACAATGTCGCGGGCTGATGGCTCATCGGTCTTCTTGAGAACACTCTTCAGTAGGAGGGGATATTTGGTCAGTCTCTGGTGAGGCTTTGCCAACATGTCAGCCAGCTTCAGACGGTTACACTGCTTATTGGACTCTGCCCACTGATGGAAGCCAAGAGACAACGACAGAAAACAAAACACAGACATTGAATGAGCCAGTAAACAGATACAGTTTGAAGAATGCTATGGAAGTGTTTGTCAGCACTAGGATTTAATGTTGGTCAGGCAGCAGATGGTACGGACCGTGACATAGATCCTGAAGAGCTCGTTGTCCCTGAGAAGTGTGCGCATGTACTCCATACAACCCTCCTCCTCCATGCAGTAACGGATGTAGGGCTGGAACCTGGAGCCAAACTGAACACACAGACATAAACACAGACATGTGTGAGAGATATTACTGGCAAAGGCACAAGGAATAAATTATTTACTTCTGCTTCATTACAGTCTGCAGCTAACACTGTATTACAGGCAACCAGCAATGTTATGGAATTAGGTAATAAGCAACATTCCTTAATACCTATTTTTATACAGATATTAAAAATGAGGAGACAGACTGTCTGGCTGAGCCCTAATTGTGTGCATTTACACACACAGAGTGTTCCAGATACTCGCTCGCATATCCTGTTCAAAGTGCAATTTGAGAGTAGCTTCTTATATGCAGTTTCATATCTTGGTCACAAATATCCATAACCATGGAAACAAAGTTACACAGACTGTGAAAACCAATAGTAAATGGGGTTGGGTGTTTACATGTCTCACTATCATGGCTAACAGTAACATATCTCAGCTGTTAGAGTCATGTTTTTAATGAACTGGACATTAACTTGGCTGTTGTATTCAATATGTGACATGTAGATGAATCAACTCATGAAGAGAATACTGAAGTGACACATCCCCATTTTTTTGTAATGTTAATGTTCTTGTAAAACATTGTTCAAGACACAAAGTTTAGACTAACACTATGTTTGTCACCATGATTTTGGTTGGGTGGGTTGAGTAGGGCCCTGGCCAACAGAGGGGTTTTATGTTGTGCTCCATTTGGCAGCCATACTTGAGGTCCTGAGCTCTGATGTCAGCTTGTTTGCTAGCTAACAAATTCAGTAGAGCCTAGCATTAACTGTAGCTAGCAGCTGTATGTTAACATCAACATTAGCTGCTTTGCTAAATTAGCTGGCTAGTTAGCTAGCTAATAAGGCCAAAAACATTTGTTGGGATTAAGTGAGCTGATTCTTGTCAAGCTAAAACTTGGGACTGCTTTGGAGAATAGGCTAATGTTAATACCTAAGGGGGAAAAAGAAGAAAAAAGAAAAAGAAAGAAAAAGAAAAAAGTGTGTCACAGTAACAAATGTACCTTATCACACTATTCACTTTTACTGAGTTGGCCAACATCCACACCAGGTGTCTAGTATTCTAGCTTGGTTGTAAAATGTTTTATATTTTATCTTTTCACATACAAATGTATTCTATTTGGAGAGCTGGTGTTTCTTCATTCTTCTGTTTTTGTGTTTTATTTTGCGCCGTGGATTTACAATACATGTATTGTGTAACTGCAGCAGCTCACCGTCCTGAAGCCAGGGTGGAGGTCAGTGGGGTCAAGCAGAGCCCTGGCCTGCCTGGCCTTCTCCAGGGTGGGCAGCATGACCTGGTTCCACAGGGCTGTATGGAGGCGGACAATGTCCTGGATGTTGCTGAAGAGCTTGGTGGGCTCCACATCTGCCAGCAGACCGCTCTCCTGCAGGTTCAGCAGCCCGCACAGGAACAGCTGGTGACAGAGGACAGGACAGGACCTCTAAATATTGGATTCTTACAGATTTTACAGTTATGAAGATACTGACACTGCAGAGCAAGACTAGCACTGTAGCGGGTCTTGAACTGATCAGCCTTGCGATTAAAATACAATAGTTATTCAGGATACAGCTTACTGGGTGGTGCTAAACTCACTGAACAAATTCAAGTAGTGTTCTATTTATGAACCACAATAGGTTTATTGTGTTCATCCCTTGAGACATGCTATGACGTTTTTTTTTTTTTTAGTTTATCAGAGTTCATTAGCCAAGCTAGCTCGACCTAGATCAGTATGTTACCTTTGTGAGTGGCAGGATAGTACAGTAGCTTTCTTTGCACTTACATCTGTGATGACTCTGAGTTTCTTGATGTAGGTAGCTTCAGTGTGCAACAACTCCCATATTGCCTCTTGCTGGTGGAACTGTCGCCTTGTCAACGCCTACACAAACACACACAAATTACAGTTAGATGCTGTTAAAGTAATGTTCTTGCACAGTATTACATTAGACCACCTCCATATTGAGGCTAGAACACGGTTACAGTAAGTACAATACAATAAGCTGGGAATGGGCGTTTTCATTTACATAGACAAGCAAGTTCCTGGCACCTTTAATATGATGCAACACTGACCTTATTGGCAACCATAAAGTGTGCAATCAGTCATGCTGGGAAAGCCTGCATCACGATGGGTAAAACAAAGATAATCAAGAGGGAACTAAAAGTGAACTGTCTAACAGGAAGCAGGATGCAAGGCTGTGGCTCCGCAGAGCAACTCCCATTACTGTCAGATGTGATCATTTCAGCCTTTAAAATGTGTGTGAAGTGTTTAAAAGTAGGCAGGCAGTCTGTTTAAGTGTATTATTGCAGGTAATTCGATGTCAATGAATATTTATTAATATACATACTATGGTAATAAGAGTTTTTGATTTAATTTTCAAATTGGAGGTTGGCAAATTTCTATTTCAGTCGTTTTTGTTTTTTTCAAATGCTCAGATGTAGATTTTAACTATTTGCTTCAGCTTGAGTTTTAGTATTTTGACTGATATGAATGAGGAAAATGTGTCCTCAGTTGGTATTCGTGTGTCCACTGTTGAAAAAGGAAGAGACATGTTCCTCTACAAGTATTAGTATTTATCAGTATAATGTAAGTGCATGCGACTTTTACCCATTAATAAGGTACATATCTCCTATATACCACTCTCAATTTATTGTTGGCCAAAAGACGAAAAATACAAGACATTTTTTAATCATTAGAATTATTTATTTTTTCATTTATTTTTGAAGTTGCTCTGCTTAGTTTAGTTTCAGTTTTGCTGTCTCATTCATTCCAATTTTGATTTCATTTTAGTCAACCAAAATGTGTTTTTTTTTTTTTTTAAATGCCACATAGTACATACTCATACCTTCGACTATCTGGGCATATATGGGTGTGTGTCACTGTCTCTGTGTGTTTGCTCTACCTCTGGGTTGTCCAGTAGTGTCTGCCAACTGTCCTCCAGGGTCAGGTTGGTCTCCTCCTCCTCCCCTTCCCATGAGTCCTGGTGGAAGGAGAGCTGCCGTGGCACCTTGGGCCAACCAAACAGCGCATAGGAGTGCAGCTTGTTCTGGAGCTGCTCCACTCGGTCCACCTCCTGCAATGGAAGTGGGTGGGGGGGACAGAGAGATGATTACCAACATGCACCACTGGAGAGCTGGAACAAATGTCTCAAATAGAGAAAGCCTAATTAGATCAACAGCATGACAGCGGGTAGAGGCGAGAACAACTGTCAATTTCTGTCTTTTGTGCAGGGGTTTATTGTTACATTCAAGCTGTAAGTAAAGATGAGCCTGTGTATTAGCATATAAATCCTCTCTGTACCGGCGCCTGAATTCTTAAATTCACTGGTAGCTACTATTCAGCCTTTTACTCAGTCTGGCGAGCCTTATGTAGTTATGAAAATGAGCTGTGCACATTGAGACCAGCTGAACAATAGGAGCAGGGGGGAGCGGGGTAAGAGCTATATTATGGAGGAGGCAGAGGGGCCAGCACTTTGTAATTTGGACCTATTTCATGAAACCTCTCAAAAAGCACTGTTCAATGATTAGGGTTAAGTCACACGTGTGTGTATAAATCTAACAACAGATTTAGAGGTAAACTGAT
Organism: Neoniphon sammara; assembly: GCA_900302535.1. NCBI lineage: Eukaryota > Metazoa > Chordata > Actinopteri > Holocentriformes > Holocentridae > Neoniphon > Neoniphon sammara. The sequence goes on from OMKZ01016319.1 coordinate 20,954, forward strand.
CACAGATTAGCGCTCTTTCACAGATTATATGACCAGAGGGCCTGGCCGTGGTTCACCCCTGCATTATGGAGGGAGCAGGAGGCCAGGGACCCTGCACTGGGACCTGGCCTGGCCCTGAAGGGGTTAAGGGGCCGGACAGGGTGAATAGAGATGAGCCGGGCACTGACAGGTGACTGACAGATACTGTCTCTATCTGACATCTGCTACTATGCAGGATGTGACCTCAGAGGGAAAGACACAATGGGCGCGTGTGTGTGTGGGTGTATTCCTGCGTGGCTGACTGTCTGTAAGCATGTGTGTGTCTATATGAGTGTGTGTGTGTGTGAGTGCTTCATTAGGATGAAAGGGGGTGATTATTGATGGAAATTGTAGTTTCAAATACAGAAGTTGTGGTTTTTGTGTACATGTTGATATTTCATCATGACATTTATTGGACCATATTAAGTGAACTTTGCTCCACCTACTCACTTCCAGATCCGCTGGACTTCTTTGTTAGGAAGAGAGTGTCCGAGCCAAAGAGTCAGGAGGCTTTGAAGGGAAATGATCTCAGAGGGGCTCAGTGGACATGGACTTCCGATCCCCTCCCAAATGTACTCGCTACTGTTTTGTTTAGTGATTTTTTTCCCTCTTTTTTTTTTTTTAATCTGAGGCAAGTCTGAACAGCCCGCTGCAACTATTACCATTTCTTTGCTTTAATGGGAGATATAAAGTTCTCCCATTTCTTTTCACTGCTTAACCAAATATAGCAATCCAGAACGCCTGTATTTCATTAGACTGTCTATGTCTGATCAATGTGTCTCTTACCTTGCCAAAGGCGCCTGCTCCAGCGCTGGAGCTGAAGAAGCCACTGAAGCGGCTGGCAGCGCGGTTCTTCCAGCTGTCTGGCCCGGCTCCGACACTGGGCAGAGAGCCACCGATCTGTCCCAGAGCATCCGGGGTTGGGATGTTCGTCTCTCCCAGGAACTCTGTCATGTTCTTCCTCCGTCGCGCCTGACCCTGCAATGTAGACAGGGGGCAACCAAAATTTACATAGAGTAGAGGCAGCAATGAAGGGTGCAGGAGAGAAAATGAGCAATAAGAGGGAACAGGTTTGAGTGGTGACATCACCTGGAGGGGAGAAAAAAACTTTCCAGCAAGACGGATGGAAAGAGAAACAATGAAGGAAGAAAGATAAATATACAAAGACAGGATAAACAGGAAATCAGAGGAGCATTCAGCGTGAGGGATGACATCAGTGGGACTGTTAAACCTATCCTAATGGTCATTCGCTCAGACACAAACAGGAGAGGGAAGGAATGCCACTTCCTCGGAGTGAATGCTCGTTATATCACAAGGACCGAGCAGGAGGGGAAAGAGGTTATTCCATAAGAACAGGCGGCCAGAGTCTGGCCATTGTTCCACCTCCATTGTTACCCTGTCAGCAGGCCCTGCCGTGCACCCTCACACATGCAATCTCAATCCACTTTACGAGTACCAGCAAAGCAAACAAACAGGGGCCACCTCAGTATCTGAGGAAGCAGTTGTTTTTGTCATTGGAGTGTCAGTGGCGAGGAATCTGCTGGTGGGGAGTCAGTAAAAGTTAGGCCACTGACCCCCCTCTGAAACCCAGTGACAAGAGACACACATTCCAGAACACTGACTGTTACCGAAACCAGCGACATTGTTTCAGATGAAATTCTTTTACTCCC
>OMKZ01016320.1:0-15594 GCA_900302535.1 Neoniphon sammara
AATCCTACAATCAACTGGCATGTTGTGATTGACTGGTAAATCACAAATCCCAAGTTGCCTGCACCAGCTGTATTGTCAGAGTTACTAATTGCTGAAAATATGTCACATTTAACTGGATGACTCAAAGATCATCTTTTATAATAAATGCCTCCATGCTCACACTCAGACAGATTATCGTTATGAATTTGTGGAAGAGTGATTTTTCAAAAGAACTGTTCATGAGTATGCACACATGGCATATTGCTGTTATGGCTAAGCATTGAGAGATCTGATTGATCTGATAATCCCTCCTCTTGCTTTCTCTAAGTGAGTCTGCCTCTTTGCAAAGTTCTTGTGCCACATGAGGATTATTTGCAAATTTTGCTTCTTATCTTGTCTTGCAAGTTTAACGAGGTGGCAGGGCATGCAGAGGTGAGCAAACACAGATACTTGGATTATGATTGCGGAAATGCATGTAGGCCCAGAGTGATTTATGAATCTGCAAAAAGCAAAATTATTAAAATATTCAGATGAGATTGGTGTTCTAAGCTGTCTCAGCATGCATCACGTATTGGATTCTGCAGGTCCTAACTGGAATAATAACATTTAGATTCAAATACAGAGAATATCAGTCTTTAGATTAGAGCTGCAGGGGTAGCAGTAAACTGACACAGGCTTATGATCAGAAGGTCATTGGTTCAGATCCACAGATCGGCTGGGAAAACCTGCTCAATGATTATTTTTAAAGCGCCCTTAAGCAAGGCACGTAACCGTCAACTGCTCCAGTGCAGCTGCTGAGTGATCAGGAGTATTAGACTGTAGTTGTAATGGGCAGCTCCCAGGTGTGACTATATGAAACTTTATGAATTTGAAGCACGGAGCAGCTGGAAAGGAGTATGTCTGGCCAGCCATCCTTCTTTGAATTAAAAAAAAAAAAAAGGTGAGAAAAAGGCCTGCATGTATTCACCACATCAATACTAACTAAGGTATCAGGCATCTTAAAGAAGGGAGATGGCTGATGTCAAAATATTGAGACTGCAAATGGTACAGTGGTACAACGGTAAGTACACTTGAAGTTAGCACATTCTCACTGATAACTTCATACAAATACCTATAATACTGAGAGCTATTAGTATTTCAGACTGATCTGCAAACTCTTTGAAGAGACAGAAACACCCACCTGTAATAATCCCTGACATTTTCATATAAAATAAATTTCTGTTTGCAAAACAAAACTGTTGCTGACTGATGTAACAGTAGCGATTCAACCTATAGCCAGTTCATGACAGGTTTTACTTTTGCTGCAAGTCATCCCAGTTAAAAAAAAAAATAATGATAAAAAAAATCCTCTGCCATAAAACAAGTGATGTGTTTTACATTATTAGATGCAGCAACAGTGATTTGCCGGGAATAAAAAGAGGAAGAACTGTGTAGTAAGCCTGAGCAATGATAGTCACCACGTCTGAACAGGCAAAGAGCAAAGACCACCACCTTCAGAAAGTCAAACTCCATCAACAGAAAAACCCAAGGAAAAAGAAGTCACTGTCCCGCCCACACTGTTTGACTGACAGTTGATCTCCAGAAGTGCAGTCCAGAAACACCACAGCAATGAGAGCTTGGCATCAATGATGTTGCCCAATAAATAAATAAGTAAAAAACTGCATCCTGAACAGTCTGGGTCCCTGTAATGACTCCATTCACCAAATTATCACTGGAAGTAGACATCACTCACTGACACTCCTAACACCTCCTCACCTCTCCTTCCTTCCTATAGCACATTCACAAGCGCAACACACCCACACACAGACCATTACTAAATCACAACCTCAATGTTCATCACTGAAGCTTGTGTGCAAATACTCCACTGCACCTCCAGTTATTATCTGAGTTTTCTAAAATTTAAAAAGAAGTTCCTTATCCACTGAGCTGAGGTGGCATCAATAAACTGTACTCAGAATTTAATTCTTCATTCTTAGTGGCCAGCAGGGGTGGACATGATGGGAAAAAAATGTTTTGTAGCAACTTCAAAAATAGTTAAATCCGGCTTTGATTCGAGGGAGCGCTCACTTTCCCCTATTGTTCATAAAGTTTTGCATTCCATTCTTAAGTTTCGATCCCACCAGGTTTTCCCACCAGGAACAAAGCCCAACACATGAAATGAGCAAACAGGGCAAATCTATGGGAGGTGGGATGGGACACTTTTCTCTGTTGCAGCCCTGCTTGGCGATTGAGACTGATTAGACGACAGTATTTTTACATAAATATCTCAGCACATCCACCGCAGCTTGACTTTCAAAGCAGCTTAGCAGGCTTAACAGGTAAGTAATATCTCCAGTATCTGTATAGTGGAAATTAAATATATAATATTTTGTTCCAGATTTGGCTGAGTAGACATCAGGACTATACCACAGATGGGTGGAAGTCTTTCCGAAAACTCATGAGCGCAAACATAGTCTTTTTTAACAAAGAGAGCAGTCCATCTCCCTAAGCATTTTTTTTCTTTCTTGGGACAGATGGTAAGAAAGTTGAGAGGGACACAGGATTGAGGGGAGGAGGGGGAGACACAAGAGAGAGATTTTTGGCAGGTTTGACTTCTGAGCCAGCAGGGAGACTTTTGAGTGCAGGGACAAAGGTCTTAACCACTACTTACTACCTGCCAACCCACTACTGTCACTGGGCGTGGTACATCCACCCACTGATGCACTGTCATGATAAATAAAATCTATGAGTCTCAGTCAGAGGTTATTAAATGGCAAACAGTAATCCTTACTAACAAAAATGAATTCTCTATTTAAAATAATAAATGAATTCATCTTTTTTTCCCTTAAAGACCCCATTCTCATATAATTTTGTGTCCATGCATAATTTCTGAATGATATGTACGATGAATTTATATGATAAAAAATTAGGTCAGTAAGGTGAGTAAAGTGAGCTTAGGTGGGTTAATCTCTACTACTTCTCTGCATATTAAGTATCTTGATATAAATTATTTTCATACTAACGATGCTCCATACCTCTGTGACAATGTTCATGAGAACTGCAAATTCCACAGTAGACTCAAACCATTGAAACTAAAATGTGTCCGCTAGCATCAAGCTGTCAAATAGCATTATATGAAGTTTCTGTTTCACTATCTTCTTGTTCCAATGAAGGAAAGAGCCTAAAATTCTGGCATTTTCTTTATATGGATGTTGGAGAAAAATATGCCTCCTTAAAACATTCGGTATAATGAAAAACCCTAACTGAGACCTGTCCCAATTACCTACAGTACTGTAGACAGATCGGTAGTTAATAATCTGACCCAACTTGGTGTCTGACCTTAACTATGCACCTCTTCTTCCTCTGGCACATACCTTCTCTCTATTTTCTTGATCAAATACAGTAGCCTGCAGGTTTTCACCTATCCAGTTTTGAGTTTTATTGCTCAACCACATTCTGCAACCACTTAACACATCTGATAAATAGGATGCTGTGCCATTTGAAAGAACCGACTTCAGATGAAAAGTCATCTGAGTGAAGTACCCACAAAAAGACACAGCATAATACAACTGCCACGTAAGAGTTCAACTCTATTTATTGGCTGACGGTGAGATTGAATATAAGCAATACAGTTCACTGTAAGCTGATTTCCTAAGGCTACATGTTGCCATGCCTCTGCCAGACACTTGCAATCACAGGAAGAGTCAGAGGGGACAGGACTTGCCCACACAGTATATGTCTGGAGACAGATGGACCGAGGATCAGCACTGACATCACAATGGTGACAGGCCATGATACCTCACACTATGTTGGCCTGACAACAAAGGAGCATCCCACAGTCGTGCAATAATCTCTCAGACACTCTGCCCGACAAGCTGTTATTGAGGCAAACCCAAACAGCCAACATTTCCGACCATAACATACAGTGCTGTCAAATAAAAGCCACCTACACATCTTCCAGCGCTACCTCTTAGTTAACAAATCATGAGGAGGTGACACGAAACTTATGGTTCGTCGGATAAATCTCCAAAACACTTGGTTATTTTGGACTTGTCTTTCACCTTGTCTTGTGAGTCTAACCATATTAACATGCAAGGTGTACCAAGGTCTTGGATCCGCAACCTTAAAGGTATGGCAGCTAGTCGATGCAAAACACTGAATAATTTATGGGAGGACAAATAAATTCCAAGCAACAACACAGCACCCGAGTCAGGGGCCGATTGGTTATTAACGTGGAGTTGGTCAGGAAACTTTGGGCTGTTAAAAAGGGCAATGGCTGAATATCTTACTCAGGGAATTAGTATGGGCTTAACAGTGCATACAGAGGGCAAATCAATGTGTGACAGCCAACGAATTTAAGCAGTGATGAAATTAAAAAACAAATATTATGAATGATGGGCTGCAATTTACTTTTTTCTACTTTTTCTTTTATGTTATGTAGTTAATATCTTTCATAAGTTAAGGTTGGCATTGCACTGACAGACATTAAAGCTGGCATTTAGTCTTTAAAAATCCGGACACAGTGAACCTTCCACATCAGTTTTCAACATTTAACCTCTTTCATTTATTTGGCTGGTGTTGATGAGTGCATCGCTGCTATGATGCATTTTAGGAAATTGCTTGGACTCTCATGAATATTAAATGTTTTTTTCAAGATTTTTTAAGCTTGTGTTTGAAGTTGAGGAGCAAAGCCAACTAACTAGACCTATGATTATCAAACAAGTAAGCTGACAGACATGTTGCATTAAATAATCACATACAACTCAGATATCATTACAGCAGCTAGCATCATCATCAAAACATTTGTGCAAGATTTGTGCATCACAGTCAAGCAGCAATTTCTTCACTTTTTATATGTAGTATTAATGTTTACATTGTAACATAGCTTTTCATTAAACAGTTTGCATTAATTCTGATTAAATTTCAGTTAAATATAATATGAATATTGTTGCAGTGCAAAACTTTACAACCATCAACATTGTGCTAAATTCTTATTATATCATGACCTGTATATCATGTTGCCTTTCACTGTTGTCAGATGAAAACCACATATCTCCAAAATGTCAACTTTTCAGGAGCTAAGAAAAACAGCCTTGTTTTTCATTTAACCACTATGTATTTTTTAGTGTACGTGATTCTTCATAAATCCAACGTTTATACTTTCTGGACCCAGGGATGAATAGGTAATCCTTCAGTTAATACATGAAAATCACCAGAACTAGAGTTACAGGGGGTCTCACACAACAGCAACACTATATGTCCTACTGAGCCTGGCACAATTCAAGGTGCTCATCCAACCGTCCTGGGCTGAGCACCTAAAAGTATTCAAGAACTTTCATAGAGGGTTTGAACTTGAAGCAACTGTCCATTGGTAAGAATATGTTGTAAACATGCAGGACTGTGCCAATTGCTAAAGCTCGGTGTTTGTGTACCCAGTGCCAGAGCTCACCAGTGAATACGCCTGGTCATCTGATGTGATAATCAAATTGAACTCAGGAAGAGGCCACACGCTCAGAAACAGCTCCTGCATACAGTAGCAACTCATGTATGTCTTCAAAGACAATTAACAGATGCTTTTAAGGGACTTCACTTGAGGCATCTCCTTGCCATCTGCTGCATCCTGGCTTTGACATTAATGGTGTGCCTACCGGCTCAACGCTAAACCACAACACAGAGAGCATTTCGCCTATAGCTGTGTCACAGTTACAGTGAAGGGTGAAAATTAAAATCTATTTGCCTTTATTCTGCACACTTATAGCAATATATTAATGCATATACATTTTTGAAAAGCTTGTGCAAAAACCACTAAACCATTAAACAGATGCAAAATCAAAAGCATTTCTGATTTGCTGCCAGAAGTTGAATCAGCCAATTTTAACCAATGTGAGATGAATATACAATACTTTGGTATTTTGTCATCAAATGATAGGGCATCTGGCATTTAATATCTTATTTAATAGTCCCTGTTTCATCCTCTACGAATCTGTATTATGCAGGCATACAGAAAGAATCTCAATTCAAATAACTGGTGAAGCAGAAAATGTTCCCCCTGTGATAAGCTCTTTGGAATAGTGGAGCGACAGATATCCGCAGCATGGGCCTTCCCTGCAGGCTCTTGCACAGCCCCCCCAGTCTGACAACTGGAGCACAGGACAGCAGTTACCCAATACAGGAGAAAATGGTGCTCCACACTTACCTCACACTACAATGCATGCAATGGTAAAAATGGAAAATGGGTCACACCATGAAATTAGCACTTTCAAACAAGGAAGTCTGTAATAATGAGTTTTGTGTTCTGGTTCCTAAAGCGTCATCTGATTTTTTTTTTTTTTTTTTTTTTTTTGTCCTTATCTAGTTTTGTCTGAAGGAACTGACTGGAAGTGAATCTGATTAGAACAGTCTGAATAATTTGTGTATGATGTTCAGTGTGTTCAAAGTGTCTTTTAATTGTGCAAGAAGTTCTGGTCTGCATGTGGGATCACATTTCTGGCACAGATGCATCATGAGCAAAATAAATAGAAAAAAGTTCTACAATTTTGTCTTCACACAATTTAGTTGAGAATGTCCGCATGTCTGAGATTTACTCAAGGTGCTCTAGTCTGTCTGAGGTGAGGGAAAAATGTTGGGCTGATAAATTTGGTTCCATAAAGCAATACATCAACTTCTAATATATTAATATACAGATGACAAGCTGGAAAAGAAAATGAAATTAATTACAATATTGACAACCACTGAGGAGAAAGTGGTTTGAAAAAAAAAACAAGAGAAAAAAAACAAGAAAAAAAAACCTTAATCAATTGTCAACCACTTTGTATTTGCTCCTGCTGTTAATGTCTGCTGTTACATTTAGATATGATTTCTACCCATTTCATAACACAATTAAAAGAAAAAGAGAGAGATTCATACAAGCAGAAAATCTACAAGTGCAATATTTTTCAGCCGTAACAACTCGACTCTTACAATGCATGGAGAATCTATTTTTCTACACTAAGTTTTAGTGCAGAAGAATAGATGTTCTCATCATAATAAATGCCACCAAATTTATGTAATAGCCAAGATGAAGAAAGTAGTGGAGCCACTGGCTGATTCTGGTGGGGGTTTTTTGTTTTGTTTTGTTTTTTTGCTGGTTGGTTCAGACAATTGAACTTTCTTACAGCTCCATCAAAGTACAGAGGTTTACAAGATAAGTGGTTGTACTGAAAGCCCTAGAAGCATGAATGCTATGGTTCACAGAAATGCCGAGACTGAGCTTGCACAAGTCCACCCAGCAACATGCTAACATGGTTAAGTACAGCCTAATTTAAATGAATGGTGACCAAAACTGCTCACCAAACTCTCCCCTCGCTGTGCATTTTGGTCGAGTGATTATTCAGCCAACAGCCCTGAATGCACGAGGCTGCACAGGGGATGAGACACACAGACACAGCTGCCCCACCTTCGTCAACTCAGACTGGCCGCTTCCTCACCAAAGGGAGTCTGGAAACTTGTCTGAGAGCTCGCTCAGCTATAACAGGAGGCCTAGCCGTGCCTCAATGCTAATCACCTCCACACCTTGGCAGGTCTTTTGTTGTTACCTCCTCTGATACAGCACGTCAGGTTCATTTAAAGCTCTCTGAGAAGCCCGGCCAGAAAGCATTTACATTCTAAGATCCTGAAAGTGCCGTATTGGCAAAGACTGTTTACAGATAAGCTTTGCCTCTGACTATTAGCCTATGATTCATCACTTTAAACCAACTCCTGCCCCATTTGATGATCAAATAATTGATAAAAGCCAGTGTACATCCATCCTTTTTCCTGTGCAATTCTGAGAGCCTTTAGACACATTTCAAGAAGATCCGTCATCTCCAATGCAGCGGGGATAAAATAAAAACAGCGGCTTAGCCCAGGGGGAGGTAATTTCTGGTATTTGTACAGTGTATAGAAAAGGCTATCCTCTGCTATATTAATAAGGGGCAGGAGGGGAAACATAAATCACAGCCACCCAACCCACTTTAAAAGTCTTTGGCCAAGTTTCACTTTGAACCCATAATACAAAAGGGTCAATTACAGAGAGATAATCCATAACTAATTTACTTGATTGATGGTCTAATTATGCCTGTTTATGTCATGCTTGATAATTCACTCTTTGATAAGCATAAGCACCCTCTTCAAACTCAGAGCAGTAAAATAATGAGCACACACAAACACGGATATTGCTTAGAGGTTTTCTACGACCCTCAGTGCAGCATTCGTGTATCAGCTGGTTTACATCTTAGATTGTTTGTGTATCTTGCGGCTCCTATTGACTCCATACGGTTTCAAAGTAGATCTGAAAACACCCTGAGGAGGCTTTATGTTGTTTCTACATGGCTATTGAATCATTGCAATGTTTGTTTTTTTTTGACAGTGTATAACATGGAGACTTACACTGTTTAGAGACAAAACATTTTGCATGGGGAGGGAGGAGGTTTACCAGCAGTTAAGACAGACATGGGATCAGTTAAAAGCTCTTTCATTTCTCTCACTGTTTAGTGAGTAAGTGTTAGGTAGTAAATCTTAGGTTATGAAATTAGATTAAAAAAATTACTACCTTCAGTCAGGCTTAAAAAGTATGTAATATGATTACACTTGCTTTTCACTGATTACCGTTACTTATTTGACTATTTAATAAATACTTACTATTATCATTGGTTCAAACCATACACTTGTAATAGAGTAGAACTGTAAACCCCTATGCAACTGGCACCCCACTATAATCCCTTGTGAAAGCAAGCCAATTATGTAACTACTGAGCACAAACAAGCCAACTGGTGCGAGTTGGAGTGAAAAGCACTCAAGCACCTAGGTTTTAGGAACAATGTAACAATATTAATAAGTTCAGCTTTTACAACCTATTAATATTATATGAATCCATCTACAGTCACCATATACCAAAAAGAGAATGCTCTTTTTGCATAATAAGTTAAGTGTTTTCCGCTGAACAGTCAATTATCTGTATCAAGTTGCTTGAGTAGCCTAAACAAACCAATAAACCACTCAATTATCCTTAAGGAACATGTGGGAGGCCTGGGCAAAGTTACACAAACCACTTAAGTTATGTAAATGTGAGTAATTTAAAATGCAATCTGTAATTAGTAACAGATTAGGTTATATTTTAAGAGTCAAAGTCCAAAGTTGTGCAAAGACATAGCAAAGTGCACTGCGCGCAAGCTTTTAAGGGCATTTCAATGTATGAAATCAATTTTACTAGGCAATTTCCAGTGGTGACAGAGTCACTGACACAAAGACAGAGAAATGAATGTGAAATTCAAGTCATTGGAGAGCGTGTTACTGTAGATGCATTTTGAAAACACTGGGAGATGCCAGGTAAATCAATTAAGGTTGAAAGTTTCTGATGGGGGCTCAGTGTTGAGCACTGTCACCTCACAACAAGAAGATTGTCAGTTTGAATCTCAGCCCTGCTCCTTTCTGTGAGGAGTGGGTTTCGTCCCACAGTCCAAAGACATGCAGGTCAGGTGAACTGAGCGCACTAATATGCCTTTAACTGTGAATATGTGTGGGTGTGAAGGACTGGCAACCTGTCCAGGTGCTTCCCTGCCTTCTGCCCAGTGCATGCTGGGATACGCTCAGGTGCCCTGTGATCTTGAAGATGGGTGAGTGGGTATAGAGAATGAATGAATTAGTTTCTGATGGGGTGATGCATAGAAGTTGCCAGAGGAAGATGTAACATGATCACTTGCCAATACAGATAAGGGAAAGAAAATCTGCTTAATGCTGCTACCCTTTAAGGATATACTAGAGGAGGTACATTTCATGATTTAATTACGCTTAAAGAAAAACAGATTTATGCACCCACTGAGACAGCATTGGGGGATGTCTATTTCTGTTACAACGTAGGTGCTATTGCTGTGCAAATGGAACAAGAAGAGGATTTGTTGGCTCGTCTAAAGACACTGAAGCTGTAATGCCAGATTTAAGAAACAGTTTTAATGCACTACATTGTCAAGGAATGCCTTTATATTCCTTCGTACATGGACCTTAAAAATTAAGGGCCCTGGTTATTTTCCAACATGATACTGTGAAGAAATAATACATAAACGGAAGGAAAATACATCCAGATGCTTTAATGATATATGGCAAAAGATTCCTGGGAGCCTTTGGGTTTTGTCACTCATATACAGTGCTATATGAATATAATGAGTGTAGATGAAAGCAGCAGACTCTGCAGCTCTTACAGGGGTGGGATTTGGTACAGACAGGGGAAATAAATGTAAATTGATGGATAATATAACAAAGAAAAAACAATTAACAAAAAATTAGCTAAGGGAATGAATGTAATGTCAAAGATTGATTCATTAGCAATGTAAAATGTTATTTGAACTTGTGCCCTCTCTGTTGCCCCCAAGATTACTTGCAGTGATTTATCTGGTGAGTCTTGCATGTGCTCTTTAAGACCATTATAATGCTGCAATTTCCTGAGTGAGCAGAGATAAACATGAAGTAATGCAGTTTAGACTGCCTAAGCATACAAGGAGTTGTTTTTGAGCACAATGATCCAGGGCTACTAGTGCTGCACAATGTTAACACATGAGCATATTGCACTTATTTTGCTAAATATTGCAACTGCAGTATAAATTTCAATCCAGTATACAGAAACAAACTTTTAAATATTTTAGATTTTTCACAAACCCAGGCTTACAATTTGCTGTTTGAACTCAATGAAAGTTGTTTTAACCATGTGCAATTTAAAATATAGGCCAGAAAATAGGCTCAGTACCACAATATCACATCTAGGAGTCCATTTGGAGCACCAACCACTCACATATAATTGCAGCCTTATGAGATTTAGAAGCTGAAGTAGCTCATACTGCAAATTTTATTTTATTTTTTATTTATCATTATTATTGTTATTATTTAATTAATTTGTGTGGCCCTAGTTTAAACATCCCAAAAATATATCAGGAAAGGTTGGATCCACTATGTTGCACATCTTAATAACTGATGCGGCCATAAAAGTTACTGCTAACGCACCTGATTAATTAATGATTCTGTATTAGTTCATTCAAAAGTGATGATTACACACAATTCATACCCAGTGGCCCACTTGGCAGTGCCTAAGCAAGATTGCATCAGGCCAGAAAAGACTCCCTTTGATTTTAATGTGCTGAAATGAAAACTGATGGGTAATCTAGCATAATTTGTCCCTCTCTGGGCAGGAGATAGATTAAAGCTACACTGTATGTGCAAGAAATATTTTCATTAGACTACTACAGCTTCTAAGACAGGACCTTATAGCACTGATTAATACCATATCTAGCATGGATTGTTTTGTTAATAAATGGAAAGGTTGACTGCCCGCTTTTGAATTCAGAATGGCATTTTGTGATTAATCTGGCACAGTACCTTATTGCAGCTATTTCTAGATTATGAATTAAGTATTCTTTTTTAGAATGTAGACCAGGCACTTGATCATGAAAACATTAAAGTCACTGGCAAGATAATAACGTGAATACATTTCTTTCATTCACTGAGGAATACATGAAAATTTGCATTTAACATTTAATTTTAACTTCATCACCTGAAAAATAATAATTGTATTATTTCCTTGAAATGTTCACAAAATGATTCCCTGGGTTTCTGGTGGGCGGGGCAAATAAAGACATGATGATGCAGCTAAGGCATGGCTTCAAATCAACCAGAATTGCTTCCAAAAAATGAATCTACTTTCTTTTCAACTGCTTTTGTTTCACCCATATGTAACACTTGATGATATGAATTTGAGGCTGGGACCATCTGCTTCTCAGTGCCCAGTGGACCTGCTGCTGCAACACTCAGCTGTGGTTTACAACTTTAAAAAGAGATTATACTGCACTTGCAATGTACTAATTTCCATGAATCAGAGTGATGTTATGTATAGATTCAGTCAAATTGAAGTGAGGTAAACCTGACAGAAAAATCATGACTTTCCGATGGCTTTATGTTAGTTTTATATCATCTATCACTCATTCAGACAGCTCTAATTTGCCGTTTTTCAAAGTATGAGGTACATTAAGTGTAAGCAATGATTAAACAATCTATCAACTTAACTACTTTGCAGTTATATTCTCCCACAACCATCACTTTCATTAATGTTAGACATCTTAAAATGTAAAAAAAAAAAAAAACACGATCACGATGTTTTTTTTTAATTGCATCCCAAGCATGCATCTCAAATACCAAAGCCCTTTGGGGATTTTCTACAGCTCCATGCTGTTTAATATCATCAGCTATCTATATACTTTATATATCCAAATCTACCATCAACCATTAGAAATTTACTCAAAACTATGAACTTGAGTTTAATGCACATTAGCAGTCTAACAGGTCTTTATGACAAATTTCATATCTTCAACGGTTAAAAGATCTGAAATAGTCAAAGATCTGCATACTAATAAACCTCAATATGAATTGTATATATTCATTTAAGCATTGATTGGAATGGTATATATGGTATATAAAAGCAAGCTATACAAGCTAATACAAGCTAAAAAGAAAATAAACTCATTAAGTCAAAGTAATGGTAAATAAATATTACAATTTACAATATATTGGTACTTGTATAAATCCACTTATGGCTTAATCCTGAGATTGGAGAGATGTGTTATAGTGTTCAGGTACTATGACCATTATCGGAAACCACAGAACCTGAATGGATGCATTTAAGTTCTGTGTGGGAAACTGTCTAAGAGCTGTGCTCTTTGACTTCATGACAGAATACTGCAAGTGCTGTTTCCATGGTTTCTGTTAATTCATAGCAATATGTAATTCCCTCTTAGGGTAAAAAATCATATTCAATTGAATTAATAATATGCACAAGGCAAAATATGAATGACATACAGCACACTTTGTGCCATTTGAGACTATGGGGAAAAATTTGTGATTTTTCATGCAATAAAAGTAATATTCCCACACAAAATGTCATGTCATTACCCAGCATATCAAGCAGTGGGGTGCTCTGCAGGAAGAGGTGAATTCCATGATGTGCTGTGAGCCTGGGTATGCACCATGCAGGAAATCTCTTTTCTGGCCCATCTTACACTTTCTTTACAGTGCAATTATGAAAAAAATGGCAACAAAATTATGCAAATAATAAGAACAGTAATCTAATGCAATTGTAATGCACTGTACAGTAGACTTAAAAGATATGAAGGTCATACAACGAAAATTCCTTCACACTCATAAGCAGCCAGGAAAACACGCAAAAAAACAACAAAAATGCCGCTACCACGAGAATGCCGAGCCAAAGCGACTGTGGGTGCCACCATGTTGCCATCAATCAATCAAAATCATATTTCTTCCCAAGTACAGCTGGTATTAGCAGATTGTTATCACTTTCCAGTTATTTTCTTTATGCTACACCAATTATGACCACACACTTGCCTCACCTAGCTTTATGTTTATATACAGCATAAATAATGTGAACTACTCTACATAACCTATTTGTATTTCTTTTGCTGGCTTGTTTTCCATGTTGTTTTCAACCCCAAGCAGTAGAAATATCATATAGCTATTTAGTTCAGTCTAACCAACGTCTAACCAACAACCCATTATGATAAGATATTGACGTAACGCAAGGCAATAAGGAATTCCCTACTGGGCAGAGAAAAAAAGGTCAATAATGAATGTGTAAAAGAATGACTGTAATTAGAGATGAGGGATTTAATGTAATGTAGGTTGATAATGCTGTCACTAAATGCTCTGTCAATCAGCACAAGTCTTGCTAATAAAAAATTACCACTCACTAATTTCACAAGCTTCTATATCATCTCGCCACCTCTGGGTGTGAAGTAGAGCTTGAATGTTAAACCTCAATGCCATGATCCTCAGAAAACCATAGGCTACTGATCAAATGTGCATCAACTTGAGAACATTTTCTCCTTTAACTCTGGCGTAACAGTGAAGGAATGACAGTGGGTTATGGTTTCAGTGCTACTACTGAATCTAAAAATCCCCACTGGAGCCTGTCAATCTGGGATGAATTTGCCAAGGCCTTTGTAGTGCTGAGGATATCTTGAAAACCCATATTCCCTATTACTGCTTCTGTATTGCTATTGGCAAAAGTGTAAGTAATCCAGGATCAGTCCAGTGCTCTATTACAACAGAGTATCTTAAAATATCCTGATTGTGTTTCAGCGGTTGTGTTCTGAAACCCAGGAAAGCAGCGCACCGAGGGAGAAAACTGCTGTTTGAATAGGGTTTAAAGTCAGACACAATTACAAGTATCATCCGTTGTACTTGCACTGTGTACAGCATTACTTGTGCAGGTGCTGTTGAGAAGAAGTGTAATTGTTACACAAATGAAAAAGTATTTTACCGTGCACTGAAAGGCATCAGATTTACCCAGCTAATCTGATGAAGCCTGTTGGTGAAATGTATTGTTTGCTATTTTGTTGTTGCTGTTATTTAGATGTATTGAACATAAGTAATAAAACAGGTCTGAAGCCTTTTAGCCTGTGAAAAAGGCTATTATAGTCAATAAAATCTAAGACTAAGTGTTAAAAGCATGTTGTAAATAGAAATAAAAATAAAAAAAAATGAGAAGAAAAGAAAAGAAAATTTGTGTGCATGTGTAAGGGGAGAAAAAAAGAGAAGGATTTTGGATGGAGAATTTTTGTTGAAAGATTTATGTAAATAATTTGAAATGCATTTGATTTATTTATTGCTTTTTGTTTTTATACCAGTAAAAGCAGGGACAGTCTTTATCCTGATGCTGTAAGTAAATGAAATCATGGTGTTTTGATTAACACTTCATTTGACTTTACAGTTCATTTGTTATGCATTGTCATGAACTTGAACTTGTCATGTATATTGTCCTTTTTAGAGTCTTGCTTTTTAGTTTTATTGTTTATGTATAAGCTCGGTTTATAGTGTTCAGAGAGTTTTGTGGCAATGAAACCTCATGACTAAGAATTCTGATGTATTTCAATACAAATAGTCAACTAACATCTACAAAATACCTGTACTTCTATACTTCTATATCCTCCTACCAAAATGCTAACTAAAAGCAAAATTAAAAACTATCTCAAGACGAGCATATACCTTGTGATAGGCTTGGCGTGTTTTGGTAGAATTAAACGTGCATGAAAGGATGGTAGTGCTGCTGTAAACTCACCCACACAAGATTATTACCTATGATCTCTAGCACGGAAAACCTGCGCTTTACCAATTGTGCTGCATTGAAAGTGATGCAGCAAACAGCCTTATAGAGTCTTTGCAGCTGTGTGTCACAATGGCCTGTGCATTTTTTAAATTGCTAGGACTAACTGACTGACTGACAGTAATTTATATTAACTGTTTGTTGAAGCTAATAAATACTAATGAAAAACCAAAACCATAATAACCTTCTTCTACAGTAAAGAATACTGCACACTGAAAGGTATCCACTTCACTGCTGATGAGCTAATCTGATGAAACCTAGTGGTGAAACATTGTTTACTAGGGCTGCAAGGTCGATTGTCAATTTATCTCATGATTATTTGTTCAATTAATCATTTAGTCTGTAAAGTGTTAAAAATAATGACAAATGCTCAGTGGAAGTTAGATTTATTATTGAAATCGCTTCCTTAGTCTGATCAACAGCCAAAAAAAAAAAAAAAAAAAAAAAAATAAATTAAAAGA
>OMKZ01016320.1:15614-28190 GCA_900302535.1 Neoniphon sammara
TGCCTTACTTACTGGAAAAAAAAACAAAAAAAAAAAAAAAAAAAAAAAATTATAATTGAACAGAGAGAGTAAGAAAAGTAAGCAAATCGTGGTATCTTAGTGATCTTAGTAAAGCTGGAGATAAATGTTTGGGATTTTTGATGACAATGACAACAATTCATTGATTATTTTCAATTTTCTGTCAGTCAACTAATCGATTAAACAACTAATTATTTCAGCACCGTTGTTAGCTCTTGCTGTGGCTGTTTAGTTACATAAAAAGTGTGTAATGAAATGAGTCTCAGATTCAGTGAGTGGTACGCTGCTTCCATCCTCGTGTGTATCCATCGACAGTTGTGCCAATGCTGATACGCCAAATGCAATTTACAAACCCGTGAGTAATTTCCATAAAAAATTCAACATGAAACTTATTAAATATGAATTTTTGTACATCGAATAGACAGTTTGGCACACCAAAAAGAGACATGAAAACAGCAAAATGTTCCATTCTTTTGACCCTTTGTACTATCAAATTCCTATCTTTAATTCTGATTGAAACTAGCCTGTATGTATCATCATGTACCCACGCCTTTAAATTTCAACTTGGTGAATTCAGTAACCTTGTGGACAGAGAGCCTACCTTGAGATTGGGAGATTGGCAAGCAATGATTCATATTAAGTTCACCGCTCGGAATTCAGCATCACAAAATTGGTTGGGTTGTAAGCAGCCACAGAGGAGTGCAATTCTGTCCAGAGCGCCAACGTGTAGATCAAGTCACCTCACTCCATGATTGTTCAATCAGGGCAGGAACTAAAACAAAATACCATACACAGGGTAGATCCTTCAGGAGCCGGAGTATCTTTTACGTGAGAGTAACTTTTACATGATCTGCTAGTTCTGAAATGTCTGAAATACGTTCAAGTGTGATTTGACGTTTTAAAGAAACCACTTGATGTTTCATAATATCCTTCGGTGATTGCTAACAGCTCATTTGCTCCCACAATTTGGATTTCAGAACAGTTTGAGTGTGTTTAATCACGCACTTATATCATCATCAACATCAACAAGTTTGGCCAACATCATCAGAAAGCAATAATCCCACATTATCTATTACAAAATTGAAGGGATTTTTCAAATTCAAGTTGCAACATGGTTCCAGATGCGGAAACGCTGCCAAATTCTTCGAATGTTTGCAGAATTAATTTTGATGTTTCAAAGTGGATCAAATTATCGTGTCAAACTGCCATTACCAAGAAACTCAACAAGGCACAGTATAAATTCACAATAGGAAAATTTCAAAAACATGAAAAATCCTGGATTATAAAGATTTTTACAGTTGAAATCACCATTGAAAAGTTATTACCCTTGGACAAAAATTTCCATCTTCAATAATGTATTCAATGTAGCTGAAGCAGAATTTCTATAGAAAATAACCTCTTCAACAGCCTATGAAAATGCCAGCACAGTCTTTTTTCATAGCACAAAGCCTCCTACAAGTACACGTCCATTTGAAAAGTGACTGTCGGCAGCTTTCCACTGTGAGTCCATATGGTCCCTGTATTTATGGGGTGATGAGGCCTGCTCCTGGGGTTCAGAGTGGTCATTATCTGGGGGATGCTACAACTCCAGTAGTTAAGGTCACCTGGTACACACCGGATGTCCTCTCACTCCACCACTACTGGAGGATACTAAATGTGTAATCATCTCTGAGCTCACAAAAAGCAGGGTATATCCAGACTGGCCATTATAAGAGCTTATTGTGGGGTCCATCCTGACTTTATATCCTGTCATTTCAGCCGCAAAATCCTAAATAGTACATCTATCCAATGGTATTTTCTTACACCAAGCAGATATATAGCTAAGTAAGGGAAAGGCAGAGCTCTTATAGGGCTCAAAGTCACACAGTTGGTTCATTGTGAGAGCAAAGCCAGTATCTGGTCTTCTTATTGTTTCAACTTTACACTGTACACATCTGAGAATTTTAATGGTTGACCAATAATCTAATTGTCAGTTAGCGCTTGAATTTTGTTACCTTCCTAATTATGAACAAAGCTAATTTATCTCATCAAAAATGCACTATCATTCATTTTAAGTAAAAAAAAAAAAACAGTACTTACAGAGCCCAAGAGTTAAGTTGGGTTGTTTGATGAGTTCAAAGTGAGAATGAATGAATGAATGAATGAATACATACATACATTTAAAAAAAAAAAAACGCCCATGGAAACTCTCTAGCCCATAGGTGAGACTTGTCAAGGAAAGGTAAAACTGTTGCTTGCTCTCCTCTGATGGATGAAAAATTGAGTGTTTCTGACTGTAATTTATTTTGCATGTTCGATTTGTGTAGTTGTGGCTACTACATCAACACTGTCAATCATGCTGACACCGTGCAATATAAATAATCAGTTTGTCAGTGATACATTGTAAGCCACAGTAATACGTTCTTATGTATGTCAGTTATGGTTTGTTAGTGGAGCAAAGCAGACCACCGCTGGCTTGACCAACCACACCAAAACTATCACTGGAAATTATTGAGAGAGGACAAATGAGCAGAGCTGGAGGCCAAAGTGTCAAATAAAGTCCAAATGAAGTTCTCCAACTGGATTTAAGGGTAGGTGATCCATTAGTGTGAGCAGGTCCTCCTGTCAACATCATGCATGTTCCTTAAACCTCCATACAGCAGCCTCTGATTTGGACCTTGTTGAATGCAATGTTGAATGACAATTTTGGGCTATATTATTTAATGTTTTAAAACCAGAATGCTCCAGCCACAACTAAGTACACCTAGTCTTGTTTGATTTAGATATTCAGACTTTTATTGGAGTGACAGCATTATGCAGAAAAATGCAAACCTCTGATGAGTTACCCAATTATTTCCTTGGATTTCCATTTTCAGAATCAGAATCAGAATACTTTATTGATTCCCAGGGGGAAATTGGGTATTTTTACTGGAATAGGTTTCTGCTTCCCAGTATATATTCCTCAAAGGAAGCGTGAAGACAAAAACGAGTGGTCTCGGATGTAGAGACATTACATTACCAGAATTTTGGCAGTCGATGCCAATACCAGTAAAAATCCACGATTCTCAATACCACAAAAAAAAAGATATCCCATGGACTTCAGTGTAAATTTGTACTTTATCAAAACAGTTATAAACAATAAATTAAATTGACTTCATTCAAGAATTAGTCATATAAAAATATAAACAACCGACTTTGTATTTCACAGCATTTCAGGTGCAGCAAGATGTAAAAATAAATTAGGCTAGGTTGGATGTGTTTCGGTTAGTATCAGTCGGTAGTATCAGTTCTTGTGACATCCCTACTCAGAGGCAATATTAAATGACACTATTGAGAATGATTAACAAGTTGTGCTTTTCTGCTTAAATTCAGATGGATGACTCAAGACTTCAATGAGATGATGGGTGGGCCTTAGTCGCTCTCTACCATTTTCCACAATAATGTGGAAAAAAGTTTTATTTAGTCGGGAAGCCGACAACAAGTCTAATTTTATATTTAACGTTATTAAACGAAGAAAAATGCCACCCTCCTGTCTTAGTAACATCTTTGTACTCCCTCATTCTGGTCTGCGTGCCGTAAATCGTTTCATCTGATTTCGCGGGGAATCCGACTCGGTGGCAGGCCTTTTCCCGCTGATGGTTTTGTTTGCTGATGTAGATCATATAGAGGCATCAGTATTAAATTGAGACTGTTTCATAACCAGTTAAAACTCCTTGTAGCTGTTTTAAAGAGTAAATGAACAATAAATCACATAGGGCATCAAATTTCTGCTGCATTGCTCTCTGTTGATTGAAACTTTCCAGTATATTGTACTTCCGGTTACAACCCAATCAGTCTTGTTGAGGCAGGTGTTTTCCATCACCCGTCAAAGGAAAAATGTCTGCATTGACATCACTCATTACACAAAACTGCAGATTACTTGGAGCTCAATACTTTCACTGACCTTTAAATCACAGGGGGAAAACAATGAGAGTCGTGGTGGCTGTGTTATAAGGTTTCTATTCTTAACCTGTTTACCCAAGAAAAATGTTAATGTTTGGGTTGATGGATTTCTTTGTTCAAAAACCAGCTATTTGCAGGGTTTGGGGAGGGCAGGGAGGCAAAAAAAGAGACTGTGATTGCTTCATCGAACCAATCAACATGGACACCTAACAACCAAAGAGTCAAATACAGGAGCATAAGTTCCTGAACATCACTTCTTCAGATGGTGTAACCATGTATGTGAATCCTGAAGCAGATAAATTCTCTTTACTATTCAAGAATAAAAAGAAGAGAACTTGATTCCTTTTCCTGTAACTTCAGGTCAGCTTGGTGGACCTGCCTGTGATCTCTGATGTATTTACTTTCTCTCATTTTCATAGCGATGACGAGCACACAAGTAAATAGCTGAACATAAGCAGCAGTCAAGAATGCAGTTTGACCTCGGTTCATTTTGTTATGCTAGGCTTTCCAAGCACGATGTTTATCAAATCTCAACATCCATTTCCCAAAAACCTTGTGTGTGGGTTGTTGGTTCAGAATACATTTTCGCTCCTAACAAACCGTATTGTGGCTTGCTGCTTGGAAGAGGAGCAAGACCTGAATTTTCAAATGTCTCGGTGCAGGTATTTGGCGACATCTCAGTTAGCAGGCATTGCTCTCACCTGTCCAAATGAACCAAACTAAGGCAGCACATGCTTCAGAGTTTCCATAAACCGCTTTAACCATGCTTGGTGTGTCAGACTCTTGTAGCAGCAAGCAGGTGATTCAAAACTTTCCAAACAGACAAGTCTCACTGCAGTCTGCGGAGAGGTGGTAATCTGTTCTGACTCACCGTCTCTGTGCTGTTTTCCCCTGAATTTAGGCACCATTCTACAAAACTTTCAAAGTCACTGCCAGTAAAAATTTAAAACTTGTAGACTTTGGTGAACAGCCAAACTGTTCATTGTGTTTCCCTTAGGGTTTCAGCAAATTTGGATTTTTAAGACCGATACTGATTCCAATATGTTTATTTTACGAAGCTGCAGAGAGCCAGGTTTAGAATTTGTTAAGTTTGCCTGATGCTAACAACACAGCGCTCAGTCACTCCAGATTTTGTAATGTTTGCTCCACCAGTGTTTGTTCACAATGTGTGTTTGTAACTGGCTAGCTAGACTGTGTGTGACAAAAGATATTTGCTAACGAAACATTTTGACTTAGACAAAAATCAATATTCTACCTGTCTGGGCTCAAACTCCTCATTACACAGATAGGCTTAAGGAAAACTAATTGATTTTTGTTTTATGGGCATATTATGAAAGAGCTGCGCATACTCAAATTTGTTACTTGTTATTCTGTTAAGACTTTGTTACTGTTCTGTGGATGGAAAGGCTATGACTCTGACTTACTTGTGGGCATACCAAACCAAATGTTCTCAAATAATAAATGTGGCCTTTTTATAACAATGGCTTTTGCAAAGCCTCATTATTTTAGCAGAGAGGAAATGACTTCTGCACTGAGCATTACACCAAAACTATTTTCTCTGCTATTCCCAGTTTGTGTGCCTTCCTGCTTCACACCTTCTCTGCCTTTCTCCTTCTTGCTCTCAGCTTAGCAGCTTTAAGGCTTTTTTTCAGCAAAGCATGCTCTCTGGCTCTGAGCACTGGCATCTCTTGCATCGGTATGCAGCTCCCGTTCAGACTGCTGATTCCTCTTTATGAGGACATGAGTTTCAATGCTTTTATCCCCCACCTTCACTTGCAAATATGCCTGCATTCAGTGTCTACACTCCAGCTTTAGAAACCCATGGGAAGCCCTTAAAGAGGAAGTCAATAAAAGAGTATAAACATGCATCAACTAAAGTTTGTACTTTTTTGTCTTTATGCCAAAGTTAAGTTTTTGGGATAGCATCTCACTCAGAGAGGACTTGACTAAAAAATATTTTTTCCAATTGTTACATTCAGTTAGAGATAGAATTTTTAAGATTTCAGCTGCTGCTTCACATCCACAAAACATGCATTCACTAGTTAGGAGCAAAAAACACTTCCCACTAAAATATTTTCATTTTAAAATTGAGGAACATAGAAGTTATGGATATTGATTGCCTGTTAAACAATTATAATGCATAAATTTGAAGAAATTTCAACAGCACATACACTTAAAACCCCAAACTGGCATAAAAATAAGCAGTTGTAGAGAATACTTACAGATGTAGACTAGCAATAAGAGGACGCTAAGCAGTCCAGTCATTGGATTTTGCAACTCATTAACCCAGCAGCGCAATTGAATCGTGCACATTACTCTGAAAACGACCATTGTGCATTAAATAGGCAAATCCCCCAACGTCATTTTCTAGTGGAGTGTACATTTTAAAATCAGTGCAAAAATACACAGCATAGTAAGGATGTGTGTGATTAATACACACACATAAGGCACATAAGTCCACACATAAATTGGACTTCATCCACTGGACAACAGTTCAGATCCCCATTAACCAGGCCCAACATGAAATAGCTAGGTTCATTAGGCTTTTCTTGTTTTTACTGCCATTTAAACTCGGTAGTTCAGTCAAATCGTCCTTTACAAAGTGTGTCTGAGTACTTGGCTTACAGGCCAAAGCCTACATTTGCCAACTCTTGTGGCACTGGACCTGAAAAGCAAAGTGAGGTAGGCCTACATCAACATAGTGAGATATATTCTATGTGTTACTAACTGATGAATAAAAATGGCCTGGATATTAAATATTTATCCTTTGACAAACATTTCAGCATGGACTGTTGGACTATTTCACAATAATAATTTAGATAAAATATCCAAATTTATTCCAGAATAGTACTATTAATTATCTTTTTGTTTATGTATAATTTTCATTATTTTTTCTTTCTTTTTTTTGTTTTGTTTTTGTATTTTGGTTCTGTTTGGTTTTCATTCAGGACAGCATGATGGCTCAGTCGCTATCATCTCTGCTCATCACAGCAAGGAGCCAAATTAAAGCACGGGGCCTGGCACTTTTTGTGTGGAGTTTGCATGTTCTCCCAATGTTTGCATGGGTTTCCTCCCACATTTCAAATACATGCAAGTTAGACAGATTGGAGACTCCAAATTGCCCAAAGATATGAATGTGCCTGTCTGCCTATCTGTGTGAAGTCCTGTGATGGACTAGCGACATGTCCAAGGTGTTTTCCTGCCGTCTGCTCAGTGTATGCTGGGATCGGCTCCAGCCCCCTCTAACGCAAAATAGGTTTCAGTGAGTATTAAAAAAAAAAAAAGAAAAAGAAAAATGAAAGCTTTTTTTCATTTTTGCCCCTACAACTGATTATAAGCTTTGCTCACAAGTCGGCAATCTGTTGTTTACAGTTTTTACTATTCATTATTTTCACTGGTTTCAATTTCGTATTGTGCAGAAACATTTCAAATCAAACAGGCACAAAATGCTAAATATTAAACTGGGAATAAATAACTTCATTTTCCATGATCCACTCCTTACAAGTCTATGAAAATGCATGACTTATTTCACCAAAATATCAAATTTCCAAAGATAGAACAGCAAAGCCTCTGTTATCAGAGCCTCAGACATCCAGCCTGACTGCTCCACAGAAGGGACATAATGAGCATAGCAGTGCAGTGATGCAAAATCCTGTTGACTGTGTTAAAGTGTTGAAATTTTGTGTGGATACATAAAAATAGAAACATTTGAAACCTCAAGGTAGACCGGACGCAGTAATTCCAAATGTGTTTGCATCCATGGTTTACATTTAAAACATGTTTTGATCAGGTATCAGAACACCTTACAGTACCCCAAAAAATCATTTTCCCACAGGGCCTCAATTCCCAGGAGATTTGAGGAAAAAATGTTTTTGCTCAAGATGGGAACAAAGTCTCATTTTCAACTGGCCTGCCTCTGCTGTATATTTCAAAATGATATCACCACATCGGTTATATGCAGTTAGCCTCTTATATGTTATGCTAATGTAATTTTCCAGAGCTTGAGAATGGTAACTCACACCTTGAGGACAGCTGTTTGTCAAAAATGAAGCTTGATAAAATAAAGCGAACGAGGAAAGGAAAGGGTTTCTCTAGTCTGGTGATTACAGGAAACACACATTGACTGCTGCACGTTGCCATATCTGACTAAAACATGCAAGATACAAATGAAAGATGGCTGGGGCCCTTGATGTAGTTATGCTTGTGCATTTCTGCTTCCCTGCAAAAGACTTTGACATAATTCAAAACAAGCATGATCACTTATGGTCAGGCTGCCAGGTGTTTGGCTGCAGTGTGATACCCAGGGTAGTAAATCACACATTTTGGAAGCCTCCCAAATACACACAACAGAAGCAGTACAGGACATCTATTATAGAAACCACACAATGACGCTCCCAATATTTCATGGTTAACATTCTGCACTCGACACCTCTCACGCTTGCATTAACACGCTGGTCAGTATGGCTTGCCAGAGAGAAAGGACTACTTTCATGAAGATTTTGAATAGACAACAGAAAACAAACATGACTTCCAGGTGATACACTATTAAAAAAAAAATACTAAAACAGATTACATGCCCACTGGGTCATGGAGTAATGTATGGCTGTCATTTCTGAACAAAAAAATATTAACTTTGTTCATAGAGACTGCTGCAATAGGAGAAAGGGGGAGATCATCACACAGGCTAAATGAGATTCAGAGGCTCATCCATAGTCGGGCAAAAAGCCCACTTCAACAGAGATGAGGGCCAAGAGAGATTGGTAAAGGTCAGCACTGCAAACGGGCATAAAATGAAGTATAGGCTTCATTCTGGGCACAATACCGAAATGTAGAGAATGCATAAACCTCTCACAAAAAAGACACCTAGCTCCTTTCCAACGCTACAGCACAATCACATTTTTCCAAACTTCAATGAGAAATGTTATTCAGTCTTTCCTCTGCACAGCCCATTCAAATAGTGACAGGCATGATTTTATATTTTTCAGTTGTGTGTGTACAGTAAATATCCAAATATCTAAACTTAGCTGCATTTTTACAGACTTGCGATTATAAAAGTGTCACAAAATTAGTGATCGTTAAATGGGAGAATAGTAGTTAATGTTGCAATATTAAGATATTCTCTCATGTTTATAATTAATAGGGTTAGAGATTTTAGCTACTCGACAAAGATTAGAAACTGAGTTTGGTAAACAAAATGTCAGTATATGATAGCACGCCTCAAAGGAGCATTTTGTTCATTATCATTTGCTTGACAAATGCCATGTGCTGTATCACAAACACAATGAATTATTGTTGTGATAGTTGGCCAATATACTTTCAGCTCTTGACAGCATTCTTATATGAAAACAAACCAATGAGAAGTCTGAACAACAGCTCAGAGAATTACAGAGGCCAAATAAATCTACAGGAAAACTTTACTTGGACAGCTGCTGATTTACCTGGGCAGACTTCCCAAATGTAATCAATATGTGGGAAACGGTGATATTATATGAATTGTGGTCAACTGTACAGTTTCCTGGACAACAAGAAGTTTCCTTGTTGATGAATGTGGTTAAGTACTTTTCTTTTTCTAATTTCTTATGGGGAAGGATTTGCCAGCAGTCCTGTTTTCACAGCTTTGCTTGATGAGGTTTACTCGTCTTTTTTGTGGTTTAAGGGAAAGCTCTGCATCTGACAGCCCACAGTGTAGCTGACCCATCCTTTTCTCCTGTTTGGCTGTGCCTCATTGACCCTTAAGGAATTACTTTCTTTGGATTGTGGGATTATGTTGTAAAATAAATAATTGCTTTTGCCTCCAAGCTCTGGCCAATGCCTACATGTTCCTGACCTCACGTTTGGCCTATGCTTTATTAAGGATGCAGCACAATCCTTTAAACTTGACAGTGGAGAGATTTGAAATGCATGTGCAAGCATACCTCATATTACAATCAGCTTAATAATTGAATGTATTTGGGGGCGCTCCAATAGCTCAACATGTAGAGCATGCGCCACAAATTATCACCGTGATTCTGACCTGCACCCTCTGCTGTATGTCATCCCCTCTCTCTCCCCCATCTTTCCTGTCTGTCTCTTCTGTCACTGCTGAAAAAAGCAGAAATGCCAAAAATAAATAAATAAATAATGTATTTTATATTTCTGAGCATTTTACCATCCTGAACAGCCTTCCATCCCAAGGGGTTTGGACGAATGAGGTTTAAATTGTAACTTAGACCTTGGTGCAACTATGAAATCAGACTCATGCCAGTATAGAAGTTGTAACAGACCATGAGCCAGTTCTCCATACATTGTAAATAGACTAGCGCCTGTTGCTTGATGACATGACAAATTAGATACTTGGCTGTCAGGATTGCAGCTTTGGCAGAGAGCTGTTCAAGTTTAAAAATATTGACTCAGCTGTCCAAGATCATAGGAATACATGTAAATTCTGTTTTATGGTGGATTTTCCCTTTACGATGCATGAGCACAGGTGCCTCTCCAGGAGCCTGAGTTTAATATAACTGCACTGCTTTAACCATTTTGCAGCATGACCAATTGTGGCATTAAACTTATCATGAGTATCTTCTACAGAAAAGGCTGCTAGGGGAGCAGACAAATCTCTTAACCTCTTTCAATCAAATAAGCGTCAAAATAATCTTTAGTGGTTTAATTGCCCTTACAGTCTATCATCCTCGTGGCTAAGCCTACCCACTTGAAGGAGGAAAAGGGGCATGATGTGTAAAAGTACTATGACAAAGAGCATGGCAAAGGGAGACTGACAGCAGACGGCGTAGTTGGGGAAGCGAGCAGCTAATCTTTAAGTCCATTCCCCACTTGTCTGAACACATTTGCCTCTGGCTTGAGGCTTATCCCTACAGATGTATATCTGTCAACATAAAGTAAGCAGGGCAGCGGCAGCTCTTTCGGAGCACAGTTGTCCCCTTTACTGGATTATTCGTATGCAGTGGTATACAGTGCGGCACCATGGCCAGCACTCGGCAGCTTAGAGACGTTCTGCAGGGATAAGCTAACCCTCAGCGGTGAGGAACGGGTATCCTTGAATGTAAACCACCTTCCTCTGCCATACCTTGCCTTCAGCTCAGCCAGCTTATTCCAGCAGCCTGATTATTCCAGCCCACAGGAGATGCACCCATGCATTTCTTACAGGCTCCCTGTGTCTCACAATATGTGACATTTTGGGGTTCACTTTCGCTAGGGTCCAATATGTATTCATTTCAAGAGATTTTCAATACACCCAGATCCAACCTAAAAACATAACTCCATTTTTACGTAAGAGAACAGAGAAGTGGTGCAGCAAAATGCTGTCCCAGCTGACTCAAAATGAGGATGAAACTTGTGAGAACTGCTGGTGTTCATATCTACAGGGTGTTCACTGTGTGAATGTTGAGGAAGGGGCTGCTAGAATCAAGCATTTCAATAGCAGAAACTGCTAATCCTAGATGCATACCTCCACAGCTTTGAACCAAATAGACATTGTGGTTTCTGTCCCAGGCATAAACAAAGGCTGCATGGAAATATATTCCTGATTTTCTAAAATTCCATTGTGCTTCGTTTTGTTTTTTATGCATGAGTTTAAAAGTATTTTACATGATTAGTGTGTTGGTACAAGGTTATAGGATTTAGTGACATAATATGCATAATGCATACGGAGCAGAAAATGTGACCATTCAAATCCATTCTATTTATTGTGCTCAACTGCTGGAATTTCCATCTTGATAAATGTAAATGAAAACATTTAAATAATGCAAAGCATTTCAGAATATGTAGCTATGCATTAATATGCATGTCATGTGCATGCTTGTGTCTTATTTTTTAATAAGCTTTGGTCTGGAATTTCAATACATCTCTGTATTTCAAACATATCCTTCTCCCACTTCCAAAATTGTGACTAAACAAAGTAATATAAAATGTCATTAATTTATAGTTAATTATACTGCAACGACTGCAAATCACCAAAACTACTGTGCCATACACATTCGTGTAATTTTTGTCATTGTAAGGTTCTATGAACTAACAATTTGTTCAGTGGTGCAACAAATTTAATGTCATGTCATCATGACAAACAATGGAAATATTCTGAGATCTTAACTTTGTATAACTTCTATTTATCTTCATCTTCACATAAGGTGGTATAAATCATATTATTTCCTCTTCTACTGTCCACAAAGTAGTAATATTTAATAATAATCACTGTAGGAATGTCAACCCTTAAAAAATGGGTAGGCCCTCTTTATGCAAAATCATACACAGAGTGGTATATTTGCAAAGAAATATATAAAAGATTTTAAAGTATGCTGATGCACATTTTTATTACTTGCATCAATTCCTCTATGAAAATCAGGAAACAGAACTGCTATCATTTAATGATGATATTTACAGTAGAGGAATTATTAACCTTGATCCTCCTATTTGTCTGTCTTTTTAATGTCTGTGGTTTTGATACCAGATTAGATGCAAGAAAAAAAAATAGCCACTTTCATTTATCCTCCGTTTTGCCCTCATTACTGCCCCCACACGTTTTGGTCAAACACACACCAACGCCCAAATGTCGCTTGCAGGTTGTACTTGCCAAAATGTCTGAAGAGATAAGACATGATAAAAGGCTCTGTGCTCAAAAAAAAAAAAAAAAAAAAAGGTCCC
>OMKZ01016320.1:35437-45780 GCA_900302535.1 Neoniphon sammara
TGTACATATATTTATTATATCTAAAGTTGTTTTTCATGTATTGATCTTTCCTGTTTTTGTTGGTTTGTTTTTGTTTGAGCAGGTATTTTAATTATTTTTATGCAACGAGTCCAAGAGAAATGCAAACCAATGATTTCATTGTACAGCACATGACAACTAACTGTCTGTGCATATAACAATAAAGGGCTTTAATGCTGAATTTTAGACTAACTACCAATGCATGCCGCTAACAATAAAAACGCTTTTCCTAGAGCTCTTTTTGTCCCTTAGCTTTAATTTGTTTTAATATAGGATTAGCTCACAATAACAGTATTGGAAACACATCAATCACTGAGTTTCCACAGAAAATCAAAACTTGTGAGATTATGAACCAAGTGACAGCTGGCAGTGTACATGGCAAAGAAACTAAAACAAAGGCTACTGTGTTTAACAAAATTCTGTCAGAGCAAGCTGAATTACATCAATGGTGTATAAAATGTGACTGAAAGCATTTAATTCTCCTTACCAACTCTAAGACAACTTAGCCAAAAATACTGGGTGCACAATTCATTTATGGATGAATGACATCAGTTATGAAGGCTGACATGCATTATGTGTACAGTGTAGCTGATCAAGCACTGTCACATGGGAACATGACATGTGCTTTGTGTCAGTCTATCTGTTGGGACATTTCAGCAATCCATACTAGCCCAATAATTGCAGATTCACACATTTACAAAATTACTGACGCATTGTGTGTGACCATCGGAATAAGAGCTTTTTTATAACCATTACATGATGAAATCTTGAAAAACTGTGTTAGAATTTTTTCTACATACACTGTTGGCTGTTTATTACTTTCCCTACCATTTTCTATTGATAACCATTGCATGTGTTTCTCTTGCATAGAGCATGTATGAAAAACAGCTTGTTAAAATATTTCTATGGCAATTGCCTCATTTATTTTGAAAATTACTTGTTATAAATTGGCACACTATTGCACTGCTATGTCACAAATAGCACACGTATCACTGCAACACTTCATGGTGAGCTGACACAGAAACTGAATCAGCATTCATTAAAGCACCGCGGAGCTGTTATGATACTCCTGTTAAGGCATTATGAACACGTTGTAAATCAGGCAAAACTGGTTCAAATATAAAACAGACAGCCCTGTTTTCCTCTGCTTGGATTGTGGAAGAGCTCAAATGGTGAAACATGCCATCCGGATCATCTGTTCCTCAGCTGAAGCACTGGACTGGCAGGGATTTAACGTCGTCAACCGGACAGTGCAGGTGTACAAGTTGGTCTGAATTACAGAGCACAAAACCTCACAGGAGACTGACTTCTACCATGTTCAGGTTCACCAGGCTCATAGCACTGGAATACTGAACCCTGACAGAGGTCGATTTAAACGCAACTTGCTTTGGGCGAGACGCAAATCACACCACATAAACTTACCACAGAAAAGTTATATATTCGCAAAGGTGGGAATACAGTTTGTTCTCAGGAGTATGGAACACTGTGTTTTCTATATGTACGCATGTTTCTCGCTAAATAATGGAATTGTATTCACAGTAACATTCTTGATTTTCATGCAAACAACTTCTCAAAATAGCTGTAAGTAATAGCTGACTCATCATTTTAAAAATACCACTCACAAGCACATTTTACCATGGTTCTCACCTCGAGGTGCTATTAGTGGTTGTATTAGAATTGTTATTCTTCTGAATGCCTACTCCTACCTCCCAACCCCCTTATCATAAAGTATTAAATACATAATGCAGATATTGCTGTTGGAATTGTAACCTTTAGCTTCACTTTTCCTGACACTTTTTCAGGCACTGCTGCTTCTCTCCCTCCCTTGAAAACTGCAGATAATCTTATTTTTAAAAGGTTTTAGGTAGCTTTGACTTGTTCTTGGATACAGTTTTATCACAGTATTTTTTCAGATGAGTTTATGTGGGTGAGCAATAATTTATACCGCAAAAAATGCCCATCTTAACAAGTCATTTAGTCCCATAATCACTGTTAAAATCTTGTTTTTCTTAAAATAAGTGAAACAAATCTGCCAGTGGGCTAGATACTTGTTTCCAGAATGTCTTGATTGGAGAAAATGTCCTTTTCTTGATACTAGTGGGTTGATCTGCCTTATTCTGCCTTGTTTCAACATATTTATCCCAGAAAAATTCCTGAAACAAGTGAAACTGCATCAGAAACAATGTGGGGTTATCACAACTCACTGGCAGATTTTTTCCACCTGTTTAAAAAAAGATTTTAAGACTGAATATGTGACTAAACTACTTAAGATGGAGATTTTGTGCAGTGTATTGAAACATTAAATGAAACCTGATTTTTTTTCTTCACTGCATAATCTGCTGTACCTGGGAACAAACTGTGAGCATGTCATGTACTTTGTGGATGGCATTTTCCTTTAATTTGTCGTTCAACTCAGTCATTCTTGATGAAGAAGAAATGAAAGCAAATGACTAAGCAAGCACAACTCTGCAGATAGTGGAGCTAATCATTGTGCACTATTTGGATGCAATATTAGCCTTGAAAATATTCACTTGGTAAAAAGTGATTGTGGCAGAAATAATGGAAAGCTCCAATGTGCACACATCATTCAGAAAATCAGCATGTATTCTAAATACTCCTCTTCATCCATGTCTGCCTTTGTATTGTCCTCAGCAGCACATTGCAATAAACACTCACCGCACATCATTACACAGCAACATGATGCAGAATAATGATACTGATTTAAGTGTGGACAGAAATATTATTGCTCATTTCATTGTGATAAAGTAGGTTACTTCTGATACATTGCATACCTTTCTTAACTGATGGTTCTATAAATGAGAGTGATAATGCTGCTGCTTGCAGATGTATGTTATTGCCTTTGACTATAGAAATGAGAGTGACATTTAAAGGAACATGCTCAGACTGTAGCATTGCAAAAACACTTTGTATACATCTCTCTATATGAGCCTGCAACAATCCAATGTGGCCTGACCTGACACACACATACATGCTTTTTTCCTGTCAGTGCTCCAGTGGGAAATAAAAACCTGCTCTTTCAGGCTTTGTAAAGCTTAAACTTTGACAGTATGTAATGATGAAAGCTTTATGTTCTTTGAGCTTCTCCCCACCCTTGTAAGAATATTTGTTATGGGAATACAATTCCATCTGTTCATTGCCTTATTGATGGGACATTGGGAACGACTAACATAATGGGTTTTCTGTACCAAGCAAAGAACATGCAAGTCAGCACTCTATGGATGTCATTACGCAGCAAAATTATAAATAATCACTCAAATTTGTTGCCTGGAGATATATGTACCTCACTGCCATTCCCATCAGTATTTTTATCTAATTTCAGCATCAAATATGTGTAGATATCATGGGCGTGTCATGTCATAATTGATGTAGGTGCAGGTCTGCAGGTTCTCATCACTTTTCTCCAGTAAAAATGCAACCATATGCTCGTCTAATATGAACAGCTATTTAACATAAAAATGAATTCTTTATATATATCAACCATATGCCAACAATAAGCCAAGGTGTCAGTCAGCTGGGGGGAGACAATCGAGTGAGAAAAACATTCATCTGTGTGTGCCAATGCCACAGATAGAGATGAAATTAAAGCAGTAACGGACAATATATAGTCACTTTTTACCCAAAATGTGATGTATAGTGCGCTCAAAACACCCAACACTACTTCATAATAACTTCATGGGGCATTTGCCACTTTAAATCTTGTATATTTTTATACAATAGAAGTATAATTTTAAAATTCTCAGCTGTACTTGCTAGTTTAGCTGAACCCATAGTGTTTTGTGTTAAATGTCAAGGTCTGTACAAGGTTAAGGTGAACATTATTATCCTGAAAGAGGAAGTTCATGTGTTCATTCATGTGTGGAGGTGTGTTAAGACACTATTTAGCAACAGAAAAAAAACATGTTATACAGACAATTTTGCACAATTATACAGCTACATTAAAGCATTAAATATGAATAAATCAAAATCATCAAAAGTGTTGAGTTCCAAAATAGCCTAACATCTTGTGTCTGCTTTAGCTATTACAGTGAGAAAAACTTTCAGCTGTGTGTGCCGATGCCGCAGATAGACATTCAGTTAAACCCACAGCAGACAACATACAGACCGTAACTTTTAAATGGATGGCAAACTAAAACGTAATTTATCACTAAGTGTTTTTTTGTTTGTTTTTGTTTTTTTGTCATCATTGGGTGTAGTAACCATCATGAAACTGCAAGAATCTGAAGTCCTTCCTATGCAGAGACAGGCTTATCGGTTGATTTCTCCTGAGTCAAATGATCAATTTTGCTGGGGATTAAAAGCTACTTTCACAAATAAGAGTGGGGGTGATCCAATGAGAACATGACCTCAGTTTTTATTCCTCCCACCCCCTTTTGATTAATTCTTCAGCTAAACCTGTTATCCTGTAATTGTTCATTAGTGTGGCACACAGATTTTGTGCTGTTCCTGGATAAATCCACCATTTCACCGAGGATTATTTTACCAGTCTAAATTATAACAGAAGACGTTAGGGCTAGCAAAGCACATCTATCATGGAGCTTTAGCTAGCGATGGCATCAGACAAGGACTTTCTCACAGCATCTCTGCTACAATGCTATGAAAGCATTTGCCTGCATATTGTTACAGCATTTTACAGAATCGTGACAATATTGTTACCTGAAAGGGGAACTAAAGCCCACCCAGCCACTAAAATTTTGTTTTATTACGGTTAGTGACTTAAAAGAATTCTTAAGTCTTGTTAGATGATGAAAGTAAAACTCCAAAATTAAAATAAATTCAAGATGATAATCCTCTTTTTTAACTGGGTTTATAAGCTATTTAATAACATTAGCTTGTGCTCTAAAAAACTTATTGAAATAGCTATGTATTGCATGTAAAGACAATAACTACACTCATTATTTAGTTTGGCTAAAAATATGTAGGCTCTTCTGTATATTTTAATCAATGGTATTGCAATGCTATGGAATTCTAATGTCTCATAGTTGGCAGTAAGTGTTTAATTTTATAAGAGCTCCATCCCATAAGTAATTAAATAGATAAATATAAATACATCAAGATAAAAAAGGGACATTTTTCTTACCTGTGGTTAATGGATGCCTCATAACTAGCTTGCCCACTACTATGGCAAGTTATGGATTTAGCTGCTCCACTAGCTGCTCCACTGGTAATCTGAATCATTTTAATACATAATTGTATGTTGAATAAAAGTATATTTCACTGTGAAATAAAATATAATTTCAGCTCATATTAGGATTAAAATCAATTGTTTCCCAGTAAAATGTCCTTGGGCTTATGGAAAACCTGAGATTCTAGTGCATGAATAAAATATTTTCAAGGAATCCACATCTTCAACACCCTTTGAAGCCTTGACATTAAAAAGTAATTTAAAGTAAAAAAATAAAGTAAAATTCACTATGGAATCCATAAGAATTGTTTTTTCTCCCCCCAATGTCCAGTCCTACACATAGCTTAACAACAGGTGATTTCTCGCTGCATCACTGTGAAATGCTTGAAGACAAGTAGACATTTTAAATACGGCACAAAATCATTTTTATCCAAATAACGGTAAATTAAAATTGTAGATGAGCTCAATACCAGTGATGTCTACAGTGAATTCTCAATTTAAATTCATATGCTAGAGGGTTTGGAGGCAGCCGGGTGGTGTTGAAGGCCACCCCACTTGAGACCAAGACCAGAACAACTACTGCAAGTGTTCTCCATTTAAACAATTTAGCCTTCTGCAAACACTGCTGCAAAAGAATATTGCAAATTTAACTCAGTCGCTGCAAGGGAAAATCTTGACTGTTTCTAAATATATCATTAGACTTGATTTTGCTCCCTTAAGTCCTGTCCTCAAGAAGAAATACATAGTTATTTTTCAATTCTTCTGGTTACAGAAAATGCAGGGCAATATGTTTTTTTGGGGGAATGCATGTTTGTTTGTTTGTACATTGTAAATGTACTTAAACATGGTTTTGAGTAAGTAAAGCATAACATATGATGCATTTACAGAGTTGACACTAGTCATCAGTACATACAGCAGTCAGACCTTCAACATTAAAATACTTCTCAGAGTTTAATTCATCAATAATTTAACTCTCTGAAAAGGATCAGTCAACGAGTAAAATAACTTTTTAATGCAGGACTTTAAGAATGTAATCGCTTTGTACACCAATGGAAACCAGCTGACCTCAGTTTTCGAGACATACAATAATGCTGTGGCTATAAGAGCACTTCCGCTTGAGTAAAATAGTTCAGCACCATTTAATGTAGAAGCGCTTACAAGGATACCCAGCACAAAGCCACAGTGTGCTGTTGTATTACACACATCAGAGAATTAATAGGCAGAACCTTACTATGGCTCATTAATTGGAAATGGAATGTTAAATAAACATAGTGACACAACAGACTGCCCCTTATTTTCTACTGTTGAGAGATGACTCATCTTTCGGCCATGAGAGGTGCCTGGCAATTACAGTATCATTACAGCACAGCTTTAAGAGCATGAAGCTGTAATAATTCAATCAATACTGGCCTTTGTCTTAAACATTACAGACCCAGCATCTTTTCAAGGGCACACAGCTGCCCCGTGGGAGCGGTCTGGAGGCATATTCAAGCAGACGCTCCGCTCTCCGCTGCTCCAGCCAACGCCGCTACAAACAAAAGTTAGTGCCCTGGTTATGTAGAGTGAAGTGCTTTGTGCTGGGGCTCACGTCCACGATAGCCCACGGCAGCTGGTGTTCTCACAGACCACTGCATGGAAAATGGGCTGATTTTAGGATTTAGCTGCCCATGGTGGATTTCTCACTCTGTGCTTACTGGGGCCAAAATCACTTTGATATGGACCTGCACAAGATTAACAGCAAGATTTCATGTCCCCTGTCTCAGTTTTGTCGGTTTTTGTCGGTGTTGCTTCATTTACCATCATTGTGCAGCTCAAACAAAAGCAGCTTCATTAGCATGCTGTTATTGAATATTTGCATTTGAACTAAAGATTCAAGCTCTGATGCATCTGTTGTTATGATACTTTAGTCAGCATTAAAAAAAAAAAAAAAATTTGCATGTCGTTTCAAATTTCCAGTTCATTGCATCATAATCATCATCACAGGGAAAGTCACCAACTTTTGGTTTGAAGGTCAATTTTTATAAATTAGTTCATCAAAATATATGAAGTGTTCTAGTAATTCAAATGAAAATATATGAAAAAACACAAAATCAAGTGTCTAACAGCTGTAATTAATTGCACAGTTTGTTAGGAACAATGAGCAAAACATTTCAGAGCTGTTGCAGTCTAAAATGGCAACAGTACCAAAAGTTTTGACAGTTTGGTTGCTGTGTTATATACAAAATTGTGATGCTAGTGTCTCATAGCTCATCAGCACTCCCGGCACCTCCTTTGCTTATCTTTGCATAACTACACATCCTGGTCATGTTTCCTTTCTCCTCCTGACCATCTGTTCCCTGCTGCCAATCTTCTGAGTGTGCCAGCTTATGCATCGACTTCCTCTCCCTACCGAGTCAATCTTGGTATTGATACCGTATTCTCTGGCCATCTCTCTCTTTCTCCCTCTTTCTGTTTCTTCTTGTGCTTGAGCATCCCTGTTGTCATGAATAAACCAGTTTACAGAATATTCCTGGTGTCCCACTCGCAGATAGAATAGCCAATCTGCAAAAAAGTGTGAAAAGCTTTAGTTGTCAGCTACCATCTTTGGCTGAACAACAGTAGGTTACTTCTAGTACAGGAGAAATAAATTATGGCTCCAGTAGTAATAAAAGTGCTGCTTTTCTGTTGACATAAAAATGTAACCATAGCCCTGTGTGGAAAAAAATGAAAGGAGAAAAATGTTTACATGCCAGGAAACCTGTTTTTTTTTTTTTTTACTGGATTTGTCATAATGACAGTATGAGCTAAACCCAGTTATTCTAACTAAGTTATGTTTACATGTGTCCAACCAAATCCAGGTCAAAAACTGCCTGTGTATGTAAACATAGCCATTGTTCATCTAGGTGTCCAAGAAGACTGTATGTTGTCTGATTAAAAAGACAATCTTATTTCTTGCCAGTGCACATTACTGTTTCCAGACGTGCCTCACATACTCACCATTTGCTCTTTTAGATGGTGGCTGCCGTCCACTCCAGTGTATTAAGAACGCTACTGCTTGCCTGAGGCTTTTAGGGGAATGACTAATACACTCTTTGTAAACCGCTGAAGGACCACCGTAAAACATCTCAACCTGAACGGAGTGATGCATGCGGGTAAAGCAATGCACTGTGGTCAACAGATTTAACAGAAGCAAGGCTTGCTTATTCTGTGTTGTTCTGGTCGCTAGTGTTTGCAAATATTATTATGGTGTTTGCAAAGTTTTTTTTTTTCTTCTGGAATATGCTAAATTGAAGCATCAAACATATAGAGCTTATCACCAAGTGAAATTGAAAAAAATAAGTTTCATAAGTTTTGTTTTTGAGAAAAAGTGGTATTCCATCACTGCATTATGCATAACTAATATATAATTCATACATAAATGAAAATTTCATCAAGGAAACATGATGACTGAGGTACATGCAATTACCAGCTTTGCTCACATCAAAGTAAAATAAACTGATATAAATAAGTGATGGTACGTAGGAAACATGCATTCAGGCTAATTGAGACTCCAGAATTTAACTGCTTAAGTTGTATAACGATGTTTTTGGTTGACCCGACTACCCCACTGACAGATTTACTTTAATATGTAACAGCCTGCTGATGTTTTAACTTTCACACTTAGAGTGAAAAGTAACCATCTGAGAGCACACCCGTATTTTGGCTGGTCAGTAACTTTTAGAGTTGTGACTCCCCATCACCATGTCAGACCACAGTGGTGTGATTACAGGCTGTTGTTGTGTTGTATGCTCACCTTGGCACCGTTTGCAGATTTGACAGGTGTCATGCCAAATCCATTAGAAAGCATTTGCACCTCTCCAGTAAAGAGAGCATTTTGATATGTCCTCTTTGGTCAAAACAAAGCTGCCGGAGCGGCCATGCCAGAGCCCAAAGGACAAGGTGGCATTCTGCCAGGAAACTCACAAACCTCACTGAGACTCAAACCTCATCATGTGCAACACCAGGAAATGACCTTGACTGCAATGCATAAACAATGATTTTAGCATTGCAATGTGTGTTTGTTTTTTTTATTTTAATCTTGCTTTGAAGACTTTAATCTTTATCCTAACCTAACTAAATCAGACATAAATACATCAACTCAAATATGAAATATAAATGGCAAGTAGGATGTTATTGTGCAGTCCAATGGGACTTCAGGCTGGTTTAGAACTAGTTTATACTGTGCCTTTGAAAATTTCTGCTCTTTTGTGTGTTTAGTTTGGTCCAATAATAATATTTTTCTCTAATGCAGTACATGCACTTCCCTTACCTCTGTGCTCTACTTTGAATTTCACTTTATTCACTTGCACAAAGACATCTGTTTTAGAGGTGAATTAGCCTTTTTAGCTAATGGCTAATTCACCTCTAGAGTCTATTAGTAGGGTGCACTACCTGCTGTTTCTCAAACTGTGCTGCTAATTTTAGATGACTCCTAAGTCCCTGTACATGTAAAACAAGGTGAAATAAAATTTTAAAAAAATCTCGCAACACATTTAACACATTTCAATGACACAGCACCCAAATTATGGATGGATATGTAATGCCAAATATCGTCGATCAAAAGAGATTTTCCAATTTGTAATTTTCCTACAGTTGAGATTTTTATATTAAGGCACCAAAAACAAAACTAGCCTTGCAGATAATAATAATTTCCCCTGGGTATAACCTCTCACTAACAGTACAAGATGAAAATCTTGATTAGTTCTCCTGTGATTTGTGTGGTGCTTCGATATATCTCATTTACTTGATAAATATTCCAAAACAATCCCCATAAAACCTTTCATTTGAGCAGTTTCATTTGACACATACAGTGTGCCTTTTTTGTCGGATTATAGCCGATCAGATTTTGATTGATTTCTCCAAATGAAATGTCACAATGTCATAGATCAAACCTATTTTCCTTTGTTTCTGTTGTTGCCTGGAAAACTGGGGAGGAATTCCCCTGACAAAGCATTTTTTTTTTGTTTTTTGTTTTTTTTTGCAAGTGTTTGGCGATACATCAAAATGCCATAATTCTGTCGCCTGACAGAACGCAAACATTGTTGTTACTTTCAGAATCCACAGCATTTCATTTCACCAAGGAATTTGTCAATTACCTCCATACACTGTTTCTATCTGCCGATGCGGGGTTAGATTCATGGTCCCCACTATTATGAGCCAGAAA
>OMKZ01016320.1:45800-76567 GCA_900302535.1 Neoniphon sammara
CTGCGCTTAAGTTTTTTCAGATTTAACCCTAGGAAATGGAATGCATCCTGTATCGTTTTGAATACATCCCATTCAAATCAATGAATACTTCAGGTACTTAAAATTATAATAAATCCAATATTCTCAGGCAGCACTGTGGGGTGGAGGTGTGGAGCGTGGGGAGGCTAACAGGGTGGGGTGTGAGCGGGGTAACAGGAGCTAAATCTGCTGTTATCCCATAATCAATTAGATCTACCAAATCCATTTCTCTTTGCATGTTTACTCTTGTTTGCAATAATTACAACCTCCACCCCAAACAGGCATGATAAACACCCCCTGATTTAGAAGTGTTTGTTCATATTCAGGGGGACCTGCTGCTTGTCTTGCTGTTTATAAACCATGGAAACCTACAGGGATTGCAGAAGCTCATCACCATCTGTGGCATTTCTCCAAAACAGGTCTGTACAGAGGAGAGCCCTGTTGGGGCGCTGAGAGGAGGCAAAGTCAGACGGAGATATAATGGGCTGCTCTCACCTCATCTGGAGAATAATGCTGTCGCTATTAATTGGATTGTCAGCAGAGACCCACACACACATACTATCTCTATATATAGATGTTTATTTTGTCCATACATCCAAGTATATGAAAGAATTTATTGAGTATATACCAGTATACCAGGTATATACTAAATCCCTTCATCAAACCTAAAACCTAAAACCCTCTACCTCAGGAAGTTTTTAACTTCCCATGTAGACCACTTAGAGAAACTGGGCTGTGCGCTCTAATGACCTAATGATATGATTCTTCTTTAGATATTAAGTGTGATGTTCTGTTGTTAGCAAGGATATGTTAAAAAAAAAAAAAGCCTTTTGCCTTCGTGAGCCTTCTCTGCTTCTTGCCTTCTCCAAGTAACAGAGTACCTATTACTTACTCTGTTACTCAGAGTCCTGGGGGAAGCTTTTTTCATAAATATACACTGAACTGTCCTGGGAATAATGTGTGACATCTTTTTCAGGGTGTGATTTCCCCTACATGGTTAGTTACTGATTAACAGATGTCTTACAAATGTTCTCATGAGTTATGAAAAAAAACAGCCTCCTATTTAGCTAATAACGCTCAGTTATTATGTTTAACGACCACTTTCTTATATAGCAGACCTGGACAAGATGTGGAAATAGTTGGCCTTGACCTGCCCAGATTGCTTTTGTTGCTTCTGTTTTTAATTAATTAATTGATTGATTGATTGATTGATTGATACAGTAAACAGATTGATTATTTATTTATTATTGCTACAGTGCACAGATTTTATTTTTTTTATACATTCTTTTTAGTTTAGTTTTGCCCCATTGTGAATGGTTGTGTTTACATGCACATAGTAATCTGTTTTTTTTCCTTCACGTTAAGCTGTTTACACGTGTTTACAAGCATCCCTGTTTCCATGAATAAACCAGTTGAGAGAATATACCTATCCAACAGCAGTGACCCATCCCAGGCTAGAATGATGCAACCACAAACAACAGTTACAGTTTGAAACGGCATGGCCGCGAGCTACCCACTTTAACTGGGCAATAGGAGGTTATTTCTAAATTTGAGAAAGAAAGATCCCGATGGCCATCAGCAAACCATGCAATATTGGAGTAAGCCAGGCAACATAACCAGGTTTCTCACGATAAGAGCACAGACTTACCTGGGTAGTTCTAACTGAGCTATGACCTTTAACTCAAAACTGAAAAACTAAAACTTAAAGAACAGAATACGTTAAGCAATGTCAGTCAGCAATGATTACTTTTGGTTGCTTTGATTCAGATACCATCCTCAGATTGTCAGCAGCTACCTGTATAGTGTAAGTGAAGCTACACAGCCTTCAAGGGAGAAAAAAGTAAATTAGTAAAGAAGTAAATTGCTGATGTCTATCTAAGTAAAGGAAATTAATTGAGCACTTTGATGAAAGAAAAAGTCTTATAAGATTTTTCTAGTAAAAAGTGCTTAATGGCACATTGCCTGAATATAAACTTCATCGAGGTACAGTGACAAAGACTGATTCATACTAGGGCTGTCACGATATCAGATTTTCACTACACGATTATTGTGGCCAAAAGAATTCACAATAACGATTTTATCATGATATATATAGAACATTTTGTGGAGAGTTGGGGGAGAGAGACAAAGTGAGAGTGGAAAGAAATGTAAATTATTTAACAGGCGCTGGACTACTTACACAGTATTATTATATGCGTATTATTAACATGTAGGCTAATCAATATTTCATTTTTTAAATATGGTTATCAATACTGGTATAGCACGACACCCCTGATTCATGCCATTACATATTACACTAGTACTGTATTTCTATTACAATTAAGACAACAATTATGTCTACAATACATTGTGTAATTTGTATGACTATCTGAACACTGTCTCTGTTTATCAGGGGGGAAAAAAACTGAAGATACAGTGTAAAAAAAAGCCTTTGAATTTGCCATGTAACTTTTTAAGTGTTCAGGGGCTATATATGATATTTATTTATTTATTTATTTTAATCTTTGTTTTCATTTTCTTGCCTCATTTCAAAGTCATTGCTGAATTTTTGCACCTGGTTGAGTTTTTAATCGCCTTGTAGTGTGCAAAAGGGCCAATACAATGACAGGGGGCATAATTATAATTTAATGCTGACCTTTGGTCTTACCCTAAGTAATGTTGACCCAAAGCGTATTTGTGTGTCTGACTACACAGTGAGTGTACGTACTACTGCCTAACTTCACCTCCAAACATTATGCACCTGGCCACTGTCCAATTTCTAGCTGTGTTCCATTCTCAGAAGTCTTTATTGCAGTCCCCAGTGCTATTACTATAGAAGCATCTCAAAATCACAGTGAGCTGCTGGGTACTTGTTTCTCATGTACTTATTTTGCCATTTTTGACCTTGTTTCTCTTTCTCAAAATAAAAAGTTGAAATTTAAAATCTTGCCATGGCTTTCTGAAAGCACTTGGGCCTTAATTCCCCCTCCGGTGATCTCATGTAGCATTTGAACATTTTCAAAGAGGCCTTGCAAGCAAATCATTGGTTCAGAGGGCAAATAGGGAATGACAACTAATTCACCTCCTGCAAACCTGAACTTCAGACTTGTGGAGATAATCATATATCACTCTTTGTAATGGACCTCTTTCAAAGGAGCTGGGAAAATTTGAATGGGAGGATGAGGCCACTGAAGGGGGTCTTTAAAGAAAGAGTGTAAAAAAGCTGAAGCCAAATGGAAGACCATTAAATTGCCTTTTACAGCATAATGAAAGACTCGTCATAATTCTGTGGTCCTGTTGAATGTAATAGACCTTGTAGTTAATCCCTGTGCTAGTTATGGGACTGTTTTTTTTTTTATCATAAATTGAGAACATGAGATTCCAGATCCCATCTCCTGACCAGGGCCCGTCTATTTCAGCATGTAATGCTTTTTTCAGCTATTTGGACCCAATCTCGCCATAGCTTGTGAAGAAGAGTGTATCACATAAGATTCTCAACTTGCCCCTTGATGAAAAATTCTCCCAAGAAGTCTTTGACACATTCAGGACTAGTATTTCATCTGTCATTACTAGATTTCTGGAGATGGGGATTTTGCTGTCCAGTTTTAAACAAACCGTGGTTCAACCTCTCCTCAAGAAACCCAGTCTAAATCCTATGACTTTCAGTAATTACAGTTCCACCCCCAAATTGATGTTTTTATCAACAGGTTTAAGTAGAAAAGTTTCGGCCTGACTATTTTCTTCAACCACAACACATTTTAACAAATTTCCAATAACATTGTTGAGCACCACATAGCACTGCAACGGCCCTTCTCAAAGTAACAAATGACCTTCTTTTAACGGCAGATGCGGGGGAATGTTCAATCTTAATCCTTTTAGACCTCAGTGAGTCTTTTGATACTGTAGATCATGCAATTTTAATTGACCGCCTCAAGCACTGGGTGGGTATCAGAGATACAGCACTGTGCTGGCTCAGCTACTACCTTTCCCATAGAACCATTTCTGTCACCGTAGGCAATTCATCATCTTCCTCAGCAGACATCACTTGCGGGGTCCCGCAGGGTTCAATTTTAGGTCCTATCCTCTT
Organism: Neoniphon sammara; assembly: GCA_900302535.1. Taxonomy (NCBI): domain Eukaryota; kingdom Metazoa; phylum Chordata; class Actinopteri; order Holocentriformes; family Holocentridae; genus Neoniphon; species Neoniphon sammara. The sequence goes on from OMKZ01016320.1 coordinate 49,885, forward strand.
TTCCTTGTATATACTCCCACTTGGCCATAACATCCGTAAACATAATGTCTTTTTCAACCCTTCAACCCTCTTTATATCTCCCTGTAAAGCTCAGTGATCATTTAAAAAATTTGCCTAATACTGTAGGTATTAGTGGAGTAATATATTATTGTTAACAGCTTCACTTTTTTAATCTACAACTGACAAAAAGCAAATTAAAAATAGTTCTGATTTCCACAAATCTGTTTCAAAATAAAATAGAATTATCAATTTTGAAGGCACTGGCTTGAAATTAAGGCTTTTGGCAGCAGCCTAAATTTGAACAGGACAAAAGGGGAGTGCAATCATGCTTCTTTCTTTGAATTTAGAAATGTGCCCAGCCCAAGCTGCTATCCCCTGCAGATCTAGATCTGCCATTTCTCTGTTCTTGTCAAGAACACCACAGCTTCTTACTCCTACCTCAGTCAAAAGTCAGTTTCATGTTGACACAGGGTGGAAAATGCAACTGGTAGAAAGTGCAGCTGCAGTCTGACCAGAGCCAAAGACAAATCATCACACCGACTGCAGTATCTCTGCACCTCCTACCAATTTATTTTTGAATCATCTTTAGGTTCTTACTGATCACTTTTAAAGCATGACTTTGTGAAGCCCTCAGCTACACCATAGACCTTTTATACCCATATGAACTGATCCCTCAGCAGGCCCTTCTGGCTGTTCTGCAGTATAGTAAAGGTGAATGTGCTTTTGCCATCACAGCCTCTTAGCTGTTGAACGACTTTCTCTATGAACTTAGCCTAGAAAAGTTGGTATCATCTTTTAACTCACTTCTCAAACAATGGGCTTGCTTGTATGTGGTGTTTCATTGAATTTCCCTTAAGTTATTTATTCTTTCATTTAATTTCTTTAGTTGTTTTGTTTGAATTTATATTTTCTCACGTCTTAATGGGTGTAATGTACACAGGTGTGAGCTTGTTCTTGTTATACATTTATTAACACACATTAACATAAATTTTCACCATATAGCAATATATTGCAAGCACTTGAAAATTATGTTTTGTGCAGTTCTCTGCAATAACCTAAAGATTAAGTTGAGAAAAATGAATAAATTCTGTTATAATTAAGTGCATACTGTGAATGATTCAGTGTAAAGCATCATAGTCAGCTAGTACAAAATATCTTCTTTTGTAAATATGCTGTATCAATAACTGCAAAAATATGATGGTGTGATTATTAAAAAGAGAAACTGGATAATTTGAGCAAATTAATTTGTACTGCACATGAAAAATGAGGCTCATTGTATATGTCTCATTCTCAAGTCATTAAAATGGACACCGCTACTGAAAATACATTGCTGCTAGTGCTGGACATTGCCTTCAGCAATAAATGTAAGCCATGACAATACCAAAGCTTTCTCCCACTGTGACAAGTGTCAGATGAAATTAAATACCAAAATGTCACGGTAGACTTTTAATGGAACTAAGTTGGGAACAGTTGGCCCTGACTGAATAGGTTATGAAGTGTATATTAATGGACATGTTCTGTCAAATTATGGGTACTTTACTGAACTCAATTGAATTTAGATCTTCAAGGCATTCATGCATCCATTGAGGCTAATGGAGGACATTATGTGGCTTCTTAAGTTAATTATGTTTAATGCCTGTGCACTGGTTCAAAATGATCACTGTTTTGGCCTTAAAGACTTTTAAAAGGAGCTTAATGTGAAATTTTTATTTCATTATCACATTTAACACTTATTTAAAAGTAAAAGCACCATTTACACACAATATTCACCTGACTCAGAGGATTGCAAATTCTCATGTAACCACTAGCACCAAGGTTTCTCTAACTCATGTCACCAATAAAACAAAAAAGAAAGGGGAAATAAATGTTTGGTTCTTTACTTATGACTCGTCATATTGTCTCTAATATTTCTTTCTACTAGGCTGCTTTGATGATGATGACTGAAGCCAAAAATGTTGGCAGCCAAAATATCTTCTTTATTTAAACAACTATCTTAGCACAGTTGTTTTGCTCCTTGATCAGTTTGTCGGCTCTCAGTGTTGGCAGTATAAATTCTTCTGATGTGTATATTGAAAGTTGCTCTAGAAATTAGCATCTGCTAAATGCATAAGACATAAATAATGGACAAGTTTTTGACTACAAGCAGTACAGATTAGATGTGAATTCATTTTTGTTCCATGTCCTTGCTGAATATCACGGTTTTTGTTTTTGCTCTATACATAATTGCAAAGACCCAAACAGACCATATATCATAAATTTCTATCATACATTGGATATAAAAACATTCATTTAATATTTGAGGTCTCTTTCATGTTGGCAATAAACAGACGCTGGACACACATATGTGTCAGGATTTACAAACTGAGGTTTGAGTAGAAATGTGTCCCATGTTGATGTATGAGCATATCTCAACCAATATCTTAGCAGCAATCTATTCCCTTGTACGCGTGTGGAGGCATGGCGTGCTCCAGGAGATGGAGTGTTACTCACTCTGAATTCAAATCTTTCTTGCTTTGCAACACAAGCAGACAGCGTATCACGCAGCAAGTTTTTGACATGGTGGGATTAAGTTTGTCAGGGGATTGAAGCCAAGAAGGACATGTTGTTCTCATTTGTTGTGTGCCATGCAAACCAATAGTCACCATTACGCATTTTGAATTAAAGTCAAGGGATGGGGTGTGTTTTACTACCTACTTTTCTAATTTATAATATACATTTTCTCAAAAGTAGCAGTGCTAGGAGACCCGGTTAATTACTTTCTATAACTTTATTTGAAAAATATCTTCTCGGTTCTGTTATAGAAGCCATTGACTTTTCCATGCTGAAAAACAGCTGAGATTTGGTCTCTTCACCCTCTTTCTTTGAGGCTTTCCCTTGAGCCATACCTGCTCGCCACCATTTGGACCGTTTCACTGTGAGGTCAGGTGTTAACAATTCAGCTTTACTGAACAGGCTGACTAGTCTAAAATTCATAAATGAGTTTTGTGGAAAACCCTGAGTGTGGCAATACAAGCTCTGCTCACCTCCTCGTGTCCTTAACCTACATCAGCAGCTAGGATGTTTGTTGCAGGAAACCACTCTGAGCCATTTTATTCAAAATTTGTTACAGCCACTGTCCAGGTCTACAGCTTCTTTTGTGAATTATTCAGAGGCAGTACACAATGAACCTCTATACATATGGTCATGAGGGAGCTGATATGACATATCGTCTTGCAAATCTTGACTCCATAAAAGGGATTCATGTACCTGGCAGGCTGAAAACCCATTGTCAGCACAAGCTTTGTGCCCTGCCTCACAGATATACAAGGATATCACTGCTTCCGCCTTCTCTAATGTCTCTCATTAAGGATCTTTCTCCTTGTGTCAGTCTCTGGTCCATTCTGAGAACCTAGCTCCTCCATCCTTGAAATTGAGGTCTGGAGTGAATCTTATCGCCTCTCATTAGCTTCATTCCCATTCTCTCTAGCTCCCTTTATTGCTCAGTGTTAACCTTCTCACATGGTGGCATTCATGGGAAAGTGGTGTCCTTCTTTCAGGGGAATTATATGTGTTGCAATATTTTAGCACAGCGATCCCTGACATCTAATTTGATCCCCAGCAGAGAGAGGTTATCTGGTGTCATGTCCGAATCCTATTGCTATACCTAAATTAATTTCCTTTGCAACAATTATGCTAGATTTCTATTATATGATACTGAGGCTTGTCACAATAGGAATATAGAGTTCATGTATCAACATTTTAGGTGGATCAGTGCCAATGTGGCACTATAGATTGAATAGAACAATAATATTCACACCTGACTGTTTCTGAGGATGATATTAATCTGTTTCCTCTGACTCAGAAATCCACAGATATTTGAGTCATTGTATGTGTATACTAATTATGTTGTTGGATGAATGCAGTTCCAAAACCATCCCCTTAAGGTTTTGTTTGGTGTGATTGACACACTTTGCATCAATGCGAATAAACAGGACCTGTTCCCCATTCACAAAGAGGAGAGCTGACTCTGCTGCAGTCTGACAGCTGGAGATGTCTGTTGTTTTGAAAACCTGCTCCTCTGAAAATATCTTCCCTCCATAGACTGTTGTGACGCAAGGTGTCCACATGCTCATTTGCATAAAAGCGGTTGTTACCTATCCAAAAATGCTTCATGTCTTCATCAAGCGCTGCACACGCATAGTTTACTGCTTCAGAGCTGTGACCCTCAAAGAATGTGCTTGTGTCAGAAAGTCACATTAACTGCAGGTATGGATTAGATTCAGACAGTGAGGAATCCGTTGATGGCCTGTTCTGAATTACTTTGAATTTAGTAGTTTTCCTTTCTCAGCCCTCATGAAAATATTGCAAATTAGACTTAGCACGTCATTAGCACATCAAGCTATGAGCTTCTTGCCTGTAGAGGTATTTTGAAGTGAGATTTTCTTCATTTTGAGGTGATATACTCTGCTGTCCCTGAATGACTCTACAGGAATAGCGTGTTTCAAAATGAAGCAAACGTCACCAATGAGCAAGTTTACTGTTCCTGACTATTGCGGACAATACTATCTGATGCCAAAACAATTAGGTACAGCAACTTTCTCATTCCTGGTGTTCATGGTTTTCTCAACCCTGCAATGCAAAACTTATCTTTGAGTGTGTTCTGTGTAAAATGTTCACATTTTTATGTCAGTGTCAAATTAAGTATATCCCTGAAATGACAGGCCAAAATTTAAATTTTTGAACATGACAACTCCAATACTTTTTATTCAAGTCTTTTCAAAGTTCTTGTCCAAATTCATGACACCTAGAGGAAGAATCCTATCGATTTCCATTACCCTGACTTCCACTACGTATCCTGAAGCTTGGGGTGGAGTTACATATAGGTGTAACCCTAACAACACAATTGTTTCCGTAGAGACAGCGCAACATTACTCAAAAAGCCACGCCCACCAGAGGGGAAACCAATCAGTGGTGATCAATGCTATCAATGCGCAGCTATCAAAATACATGTAGGTTGCTGGTTTCAGCATGTCTAGGGATTATTTTAGCACCTTATGTCCACTAGGGAGGAAGAGGAAACCTTAACTGAAATTCTCTATCCTGTTTAAATTCCACATTTTTAATAACCTCCAGGATTACTGTCGACATATCACAGCAGGGACGAAACAAACAAACAAAAAATATGCTTATGCTTACAATAGGCCCACAAACTGTCAGTGAGCTGTTGATGAAGTTAATTAGCTAATGACTTGGGACAAGTTAGTTAGGTGTTACAAGCTAACGCCAAGCAATGTGTAAGCTAACTATGACTATAGATTTATTCACACTTCATGTTTTACACTCTATAGAACTGCGGGACTTACTTATCTCTGTTGGCCAACAACCTGCTGCTGTTCCACTTGATGGCGGATTTACACCGGTGAAGAATTGCATGAGTGACGGTAAAGGTTAGGGTGAGGTGTAACTCTTCCCCATTCTGCAGGATGCAAAATCAAGACCTTCTCATGACTTTAGGCTGTTTTATGCTTGTAAGACGTGTTGAAAGGCGTCTTAAGAAAAGTGTCAGATGTCACAGATACATTTATGCTTAAACGAAGTGTCTGACACCATCTGTGGCGTAAACTGTCATCTTAATGACAACCAACTGGACGCTTCTCCATTCAGGAAAAATGGCTGCTGGCTACTACAATAGGCTACGTTTAATGTAGCAGAGGAGCAGGGGATGTTTTAAAAAAGAAAGAGACTGTGGCCTGTGTGCCTGAACATGTTTTTTGGGCGTCCTTGCAGCCCAGGTGACGATATATCCTCCCCTGTTCTGCCAATCTCTCCTCAAACCCCTCCATTATTTTAGATTTATTTATTTGCCTATATATTTATTGTTTTATAGCCAGTGGATCTTTTTACCAAACCTTACAAATATTCGACAAGATAGGACAACACATTTTTCCGTCTCTCTGAATTCATTTTGGTCGGCAGACAGCATCAACAGTCACGTGTTACAAGCACAAAACAGCCTTTTCTCTCTAGCGCCACCTTCAGGACAATAACTCCAATGGTTTTTATTCAAATCTGTTCAAATTTGCTGTGTAGGGACATAGTCACAAGGTGTCACTGAGAATTCAGGTTGTTTCTGCTGTCATTCACTTACAGCACAGGTCTAGTTTTCATGATTTGCAAATGTATTTGCAGACAAATGATGTCAAGGACAGAAAAAACACAATAGCTTCTATGTGCTGTTCGATCAGGTGTTAGTAGGCCCTGGAAAGAATTCCTCATTTTTTAACCTTTATTTATCCAGGGTTTCTGCTGAGCAAACATGCTCTTTTTCAGCGCTGCCCTGCTCCACATTCATACACTTGCACACATTCACACGTGGGAGCTGCCCAGTACAACCACCACCCCCCTCTGTTTGCCACTCAGCAGCTCTGCAGGAGGAATTGGGGGTAGTGCCTTTTTCAAGCTCTTGCTTTCGCAGTGGGTTTTGATTCAGGCAACAAATACAGGAGGGGATGAGGGTGAGAGAACAAATGAGAAAAAAAACAAAGTGGTGGTTTCACTGAAAGGCACAGTAATGGGGTTTATGGATAAGTGTAGTTGTAAGTTTGAGAAGCCATACTACATGTCACCATAGGGCCAAAAAATAAAAAAAATTAAAATAAAAAACTATACAATTACACAAACAACCCTCAGTATAGGATATGGTAATACTACAGGAAGTTTGTAGAATACACATGGATCCATGCTGTTATATGAATGAATGAATGAATGAGTTAATCAATTATTTATTTATTTATTTTCATGTCATGCCAAATATTTGGCCCATCCCACATAGGATTACAAAACACTGCTACTAGTCAACCATTATAGATATATAATTGTTTTCATTAATGTATGCAATGTGTCTGCCATCAGTTACTCTCAAGTTTGCTTTCTAATGATATAATGAAACTCACAATAATTCCCACTGAAAATAATCTGTTCCTTTTAAAATCATGTTCTCTGATCTTTAGTGAGACTGCATTTGATTTTAATATTGTGGATATATGAGGGATTCACTGCTTTGCTCAGCCAAAGCAACTTTACCAAACATTTGATTTACAAGGAGATGACGCTGTAAATATGGCAACATCATTTTGCTTTATTTCACAATTTTTAGCAGCTAGATAAATAGTTCCAACAGCTACATGGGACATGGCCCCTTTAAGTATTTGGTGGACATTAACATTTTCTTTGAAAGCATCTGCAGTTTCAGTTTCATTCACCGATGTCACCACTGTGCATCATTTAAAACAGCTGTAATTTTGGCCTTAAAGTTGTGTTATGGTGGTTGAACACCCTGGAGAGCAATCGTCTCAGCTTGGCTGAGTTATGGTGATTTGTTGAATAATTACACTTATTGAATTACTAATTGTATTTTTTCATTACACATGGTATCAGTGCAGCATGCTTGCACACTCACATCAGTTACTTGAAAGAATAAGATAGCTTGTGCCAGCTTGAATTTAAGTCATAAAGAAGCAGCAAGTGGTGTCTTGCTTTAGTAATTCAGTGTATTTCCAGTTGAAAACAGATACTGGGGCAGCACATAAAACAAACATAACAGTTGGGAGGGACTTTTCACAACTGTACTCAAAAGCTCACAAAGGTTTTGTGCGTAATCCTGAGCTGTCACAAATTCTGGGTTCTTCAAAATAATAATGATAATAATAATAAATTCCAGCAATCATGTTGTTCTAGAAAAAAGTCTGATACAGTGTTTTTGTGGATGCCTATAACAAAAAATCTGCCACATTCCAGGAAGAGAAAATGTATGTGTTATGACACAGCATAGGGGATCAGCTAACAACCTGAAAAAAAATCTCAGTTTAGCAGGAATTGCCTGCAGTCCATATTTTAACAATCACATAATTTGTGATAAGCTGCAACCAGACTGGCAGAGGTTACCATGGGGCTGCTGCAACATTTGGTGACTAAAAATAGGCCTATACTTATTTAGACGGTGTAGTCAATAATAAGGATGTCAATTAATAGGCATAATGAATTATCAGTTTTTCAGGCCTATTCTTGATTGTGTACAATACCAATCAATGTTATTAATTTAAAACAATTTTGTGGTGTGACTTTTATCTTAGTGTCTTGGTGGGAAAATACTGTCTTTTAAGTTGACCATGTCAAATTGTGTGCAGGCTGGGTCAAAGAGTCTAACTTTGTTTAAATCATTTACCAACCTGGAGCCACTGCATGAAAGTCCACTGCCCTACCAAGTGAACTACAGTGAAGTACCAGTTAGACTGCTGGAGAAATTTATAGATATTGTATCTTTGTATCCTGTGGCTCTATGTGCACAGTGGGAGTTTTTTGAAATGTTTGGGCCCAACATGCCGACTCTGCTGAAGCTGCTGACTGACCAACAAAGTGACTTACACAGGCTGCTGCTGCTTGCTGCAGCTACAATCAGGCGTATCAAGGCTACGTGGACTCTAATGTGATCAAAGACAGGACGCCACAGATAGTGATCCTGTTTCTGACCTCTGGTGACATGACAAATGAAGCTGGGCACTCTTTTCTCTTTCGGCTGGTGCTAAAACATCTTCATGTCACATGGTGCAGAGAATATCATTTCACTGAATCAAACACATTGTTAAAGTAATGGGAATTGTGGATACTATTTCCTTGTTGATTACAGATTAAATCAATCAAATATTTACTTGAATATTCTGTCAGCAACATCCTGATTTTTTCCCTATTGCGCTATCTGTTTTTATCAGAGGGTGCTGTGAGTTTTCAGATGCCCCTGTAAACATTTGCTATTTAACTGTAAATCACACAGGCAGCATTTACTGGCCTAGCCGTCTGGAGTGGACAGTAACCCACTTGTTCCATCTATTACCAACAGATGGCTCTTTAGAATGACGCTCACTCTGTGACCTTTAACAAGGACATTTTTTTTTGTGACAAGGACTTTCAAGAGTCACACACTATTTCTTCATATTGAGAGTGCATCCGCATCAGACGTGGGATTTGAAACAAATTCTGCAAAGGTGATACTGCTAGATTTCCATTAGGTAACCTTTGCTACCAAATTAACTTGTTGAAATTCTGCTGACAAAGCCACGCATTCAAAGATTAAACCAATGTGAGCACTGAAAGTTTGGAATAGGCGTGGAAGAAAATAAAAGAAGCAAGTAAAGGTGAAAGATGGGAAACAGTACAGGAAAACATATAAGTATGCTTTTTTTTTATCTAGATGATTTGCAGCTTTAAAAGAGACATGCATATAATAAAGTCATCTTTATTATTATATTTATGTAACATCATAATCTATAACATATAGTATTATACACAGGATAGGTTTAATAAATACACAGGATAGGTTTAATAAACCTTGGGATAGGTTTACACAGAGAAGGATCCTCCTTTTCAATATTTCAATACTGTCAGATATGCAACTGTGAGTTATGACGTATTACTTCCCAAATCAATAAATACCTTAAATGGGGCCATAATTTTTGGTGCAAAAAAACTTGATCTTCCCCCAGTCAAGCCTAGCCCGATGCAGTTGTGTGCTTGTGAGTTTTGTGAGTTTTTCCAGTGCTAGGCAGCTCCATCGGGTTATGTGACAGCAGGCCCTGACACTGAACAAACTTTGCCCAAATCAAACTTTGACCAAATCAATGGGATGTTGCCTCATTAATTCCCTGCGCCTCTGACAACTACCATATACCAAAGTACTTTTGTTGACTAATAGGCTACTTAAATCAATGCAGTCTCTTCTGCTGAAGTTTGGCCAGCAGGCATTTCAAATAACAATTTCACAATGGAGACAGAACAGGTACAGCAAAGGCCACTGCACTCATTTGTCCTGCGTAGTTGGCCATTTACATGCAAGTATCACAGCCCAGCACTTTCCTGCTGGTGCAAAGCAGACCATTACCACTTCACTTTTACACCACATACATCTACAGCCCACCTTAGCTATAAGGCATAAGGATAGGCTACTGCAAGAACATCATGCACCTACTAAGTTAAAAATAATCCACAGATAACCTTACAGAGTGGAGCCACAGTGAAGGACACTATCACTAGAAACTAACTGACTACAACAGACACACTGTACACTGCAAAAATCTCCATCTCTCATATTCAGTCTAGACCAGTCTAGACGAGTGAAAAAAAATCTGCCGGCGGGATGAGATAAGTCCACTTGTTTCCAATGTAATTTCACTTGTTTCAGGAATTGTTCTGGTATAAAGTATAAATATGTTGAAACAAGGAAAAATAAGATAGATCATAACACTTGACTCAAGAAAATTCTGGAAACAAGTTCATTAGCAGTGGAAACAAATGAGATTATCTCATCCCACGGGCAGCTTTTTGCACTTATTTTAAGAACACTATATTATAGCCGTAGACGCCTAGCAGAACTACGGCAATGCCTTTGAACAGCCTACAAGGGCTCACACATCTGCATACAAGTCCAAGTTCCCCTTCCTCTGACGCTCCAGCTGCCTGCTCTGTTGTCATCTTAAAGTTACACTGTATCTCGGCTCGCCTCTTTCATCTGTCCCGCCCGCCGTGACCCGCTGGACACAGGGCATATTGTGATGGGACGGGCTTGGCAGAGAGGTCCCTGATTCGCTGTTGTCTCCGGATACTAAAAGCTTGCACGTATCCTCTGTTCATGTCACTGTCACTACTATCACTGCATCCGTCCAAAGCCGCAGCCAGTCGGTGCTCGATTGGTTTCGACTGGAGAAATCATGGCAGACCCAGAGGATAATGTTACAGTTCCTGAGTTCAGCTGCCTTCTCCAAATGGATCCCTATCTAAAAGCGTACGAGAAGGACTTCAGGAGGAGGTAAAACACGAATAAAAGGCTCAAACGGCAGTTTTATGCAGAGCTTGCCGCCTAAGTTAATCCCAGAATGTGTGTGTCAACCCAAGCTAACGCCGACATCCATATATTTCGGTAAAAATACACAACAAACAGATAAAAAAGCGATGTCGTGAACATATCACGACGTCGCCGTCTATATTCAGGCTTGCCATTTTATTTGATTGGACGCCTCGGGAGAGGAGAGGAGATGGTTGCACAGGCGAACTGCTTCCCCCCCCTCTCGGTTTCTTAGCAGATCATAGGTCTTCTGGATAACAAGCGTGTAAAATAGAGGATGCACGGCTGATTGAAAATAAATTAACAGCTACCAGAAGTATTTTTCTTATTATGTGACAAGTTGCCGAAGGAGGCAGAGCCGTGGCGCGACTTCCTTCCTATTGTTTGACAGTTGAAGAGTAGGCATGTGTTTTCAAGTCAGCTGACGCCCACGTTGAAACATGAGGAGGTGCTTGGGGGAATGAATAGTTGCTGGACTGTCTGATTCTCGCCTATTGTTTCAAGGGAGCTTGCTTTTGCAGGCACAGGCGCATCACTGTATAGTCCCGCGTCTCAAATGGGCTTTTTTTCTTTTTTTTCTTTTTTTCTTTTTTGCAGGCCTTGGTCGTCATTATAAGCATTGTTATATGAGTTTTCATTTCACGATGATTGACAGTTCTTATCGAGGCATCAGCAGTCCTAAACATTTATTCGCAGAGATATTAAACTCTGTTGGAGCACATAAGTTGATTGGTTTGGTTTTTGGCTCGACTATTCAAATAAGCTCGCCAGACATTAATTGACTTTATGCAGGACTCATTCTGCACGATTTTCCCATTCTGGCCTTCCTGCAAATTAATTATGGGGGTGGGAATCTTAAAGAAGGAGACTTTCATTTCTGTATGGGTGTGTGTGGTACATAGTGATGGTTGCTCAATGTGTGGGCTAGTGCATTTATTTATCTGGGATCTTTCCAAAATATTTTTTCCCCGCAGCTGCCAATCCTGCGATGGTATCAAACTACACACAGATTCCAAGATTTTCAGAGTTTGCATGATGTATCTCTGCATTTTCTGAATTCTACTGAGTCCTCGTCTTATCCAAGCAATGCACAAACTTTATCTCTCACACTACCCGGTCACAGAGCCTTTCCTGATAAAGTAACTGCTTTTGATAATTGGTTTTGATGGCTTACTGGGTGATGTTTACCTTAACCCTGTCTTACATGGTGGTCAGTGACAGCCACCTGTTCCCAGTCTTAGCCAGGACGATTACCTTCATCACCAAAATGTGTCTTGGATGCAGCATGACTGGTTTGATAATTGCCAGTATATTTTTACTACCATATTTGGCAGAGACAGAGACCTGTGCTCACCCAACATAATCGTACATGCCATGATTAACTTTAAACCACCCAGGGGTGTTAGAACACACAGCACCCTTTATAGAATCAAATTGCACTGAAGTGAATTTATAAACACCAGTTTTGCTAATTAGTCAATTCAATAACCCTTGGGCCTGTTTATTCTCGTTCATCACTTCTTTCACCCAAAGGATGCCATAATAATTTACAATACAGTGATTATAGAGTGAATATTTTGCTGTTAGCGAGCACCGAAACAGCAACAGGCATACAAGTTTATGGTGCCTGTATGTATGCTTAAATCTACTGTACAATACTGAAACAAAGCACCATGATAGGCCTCTCTTGTTTTCAGGGAGAGCTAAAAAGAAGCCCCTAGTGTCCAGCAGCAGTGAATGTACTGACCTTTTGTTCACATTAATCTTGAAAAGTAAATAGACAGTTCTTGAAAGTCAATAGACTGTGGGGACTCACATTACTCACTTTCCTCATGTTGTTATTCATCTATTTATGTGTCTTCTCCAAATCCTGTGATGTCTGGTTTTAACCTGAGAAATAGACCTTGTTATTGGAGCGAAATGAAAAAGTAGGCTTATGACACGCATAGCTCAGTAATTATCTAGCAATTACATATTATTGTTAATAACAATGATGATGACATACTGACTGCAGGATTCAGTAAGGGATAATCTAATTTCTAAATCTAATGGCATCAGTTTGTAATGGCACACAGATGGAGAGTGTAATTCCTCTGCTCAGTCCCACATCTCCCATCAAATTAGCCGTAGAATTTTTTCATAATCATCAATGAAATGTTTTTATTTGTTTATTTTTTCTTACCTAAAAGAACAATGATAATGATCTGCAGTTCACATTTCTCCTGCATCTGCTCATTGTCAGGTAGAACCAGAAACAAGGCATTAAAACTCTGCTTAAGGGCCATATAGTTTTATCCATTTTCATTACCGTGTCAAATCTTGTCTCTAATGTGGCAGGTAAGGGACCACCTGCTTTGTATTTGAAGCATGCGAGCAAGGGCTGTAGCCTTTGCAGAGAGATGAGCGTGTCAGCTCTATCTCAGACACAGCTTGGGATCGCCAGGCTTCACCGAGCCCAAGACGTGTCTCAAACACCTGTCTCGCTGATGAAAGTTGCACATAAATTATTTTACATATAGGAGCACCGCTGTGTGAAGGTTAATTCTTGATCAGCCCCCGGTGTTCTAAGCCCCAGAGTCCAAACACCATATCATGAACAACAGGCATAGAAATCAAGAGCTTTCTCAGGCTGTGGCATCATGCTGAGTCCTCTTGCTGAGCAACACAGTGCTAAGAATTCAGCTGGCTTATCAGAAAGAGACCTATGACCACACTGACTGACTCTTTAGATTTCAACACCATGTCACGGCTCAAGGCTGCCCACATCTCAGTTTGCTGAACTTTGATTCAGAGCAAATACATTCAGTAAATGCACAGCAGATAGAGCAGTTCATATTATTCCAGCATGTCTTTTTTTTGTCCTTTTGTCATTGTAATTAGTTGCTCCATGCTTGAAGGTAACCCTTGTTGAGTTTTCCCCAGAATAAGTTGTTGTCAAATTGATTGTGAAAACAACCATTGAAGCTACATGCATTGTACAACCCCAGTGAGCAGCGCTCAGTCGACATGCTTCATTATTTACCTTTCCTGTTGCGTAACGCACAAAACCACAGAAAGTGCTGCTCAGATTTTGGAGCCAGCAGCACCATGTTTTGCCCAAATTGGACCAAATGAAAGCAGGAAGTGTTGGGCTTCCTTTTTGTTAAAGCAACAGTTGTTGTAAAGAGTTTAATATTTCATAACAACAAATTTCGGAGTGAAAATAACGTTGTAACGCCTGAAGGCATTCTTTACTGTGATCATGCTCATGATGATGCAACATTTGATGATGCAAGCATAGCAGAGTATTGACTTTAATGTCATGATTACATGACTGAAATACAAGAATAAAAATGCTAAAAAAACAAACAAAAAAATATCTAGATCTAACTAGTTGGCATAGCAACCAGTTCAATAGGGCAGACTGAGTTTTATTGGGGTTATTAGCATGGCTAGACCACATATGAGACCAATCAGATTCACCATTTGAAACTCTTATATTACAGTGAGAGAATGCTTCAGGTAGCATATTTTAAACTAGCTGTCGTAATGTTTATTTTTCCCGTCACCTTGCTTGAGGGTCACCAAAAGTATTAAGTTAGCAAGAAATTTTAGGCTTCATCAATCAACCGCTCTGCAGGTACGTCTTTGGCCTCATTAAAGTACTTATGTCAAATCAGGACATTAATAACATTATTTGAAAGTCACCTTACTGCTGGGCTGTAGATCCCCTTAAGGCCAGCTGAGATCAGTATTTCTCCAGTCTATCTAGGACTCTACTGACACCTCTGTGCTTGGTCTTTAGAAAAAACTCGCATGTTACCTCAGCTGTCGCCGTCAGTCAGCCAACAGAACAGACCTGCACAATCACTCTATATTTAGATGCCCGATTGTCTAACAGTGTGTATATGAGCAGATGTCAGAGTTCACCCTCTCAGTAGCAAGAATTTAACAAGTGAATATTGATCACTGACATTTAAATTTGGACTTCATATGACATTGAAATGGCAGCCTGATATTAAATTGAAAGTTGAAATTATGTTTTATTTAATTTTTTTTTTTTTTTTTTTTAGGTGAGACTTATTTTAACACCTTGTAGACCCTCTGCCATCCAGGCACTTACCACAGCTGACAGGCTGTGACAGCTCTGTATCACTAATTGTCATGTGCATGTGCAGTACTTCTGTTTTTCCTGACCACCATAGTCAGTTGTAGTGGCTCATTGTGTTTAAAAGCTTGAATGCAGATAGTCATTGATTGGGAGGTTGATTTCTTGTCACTTTTATAAAACAACCTCTGATATTGGCTGAAGTGCCACTCAACATAATATGTACAGCAGTATCTTAAAGGATAATATCTTAATTGTACCATATGACAATTTAATCAATATCTGCAAAGGTGAAGAACAGTTTTCCAAACCTGTTATCTGTGACTCTCACCTGTAATCTGATGCTGATTAACTGACAGTGAATAGGGGGCAGGACAAAACTTTTCTCTAATTTCGAGCTGCAGGGATTAGTTCTGCATTATATCAATTTAAAATGAACTTATTAGGGCAAGGGGAAACAATCAGAAATGCTAAAAATCTGCATTATCTTCCATTAAGAACGTTCACCAAGTGGTGCTCAATCCCTTAATCTCTTTCTTCTTTCAGAAAATGTCGGCCTGTATCAGCCATGTAATTAGTTCACTAGCTTCAGCAAGAACAAGCTTGTTGATATTTTCATTAATTTATTAGCAGATTATTAGACAAAAGTTGTATATTTGTTAAATACTGAATAATAGAATACCAACCAAAAACATAATGTAATACCTCACTTTTACCTTCACCTGCTGACGTGGCTTACACGGTATCTAAATGTCACATCTCAGCAAGTGTATCACAGGAAGAACCCATTGCAGTCTTGTTTACCACTTTGGTGCACTTTAGTGACAGCACAGGAAGAGCTGCTTTTCAAATCCAGAAACGATTAAAATATTTTTTCAAGCTTAAGCTGAGATAGATTCAATTAATTACCATTAACCTGACATTGATATTATCGTACTTTATATTTGTTACATTTGGGCCACAAACACATGCTGTGAACTGAAATGCATTTAAGAGTGATTTTCTGTTTTGGGTTGTGTTGGCTAATACATGAGTTTACTGAAATTTTAGTTCTAGTTTGCAAACACTAGCTTGAATGCATAAGCTGATCAAAATGCATTCATCAGACAGCGACCAAAGAACCTGATGACCTATAGAGACCAGAGGTAGATGAGGGCAGAGATACAGCACTTTTGAATAGAGCCTCACCAGTTCTGCTGTTCGTTAGGAGTCAACTGCATTCTATAATAGCTAACACAAAATATGGTTTTATTATTGTTTTTCTTGGGGAAAATTATGAATCAAGCTTCAGAGATTTGGTTGGGTTCTTGATGCAAAGAGAAAAAGAAGAAGGAATTCTGTGGCACTGATGGGAAAAAAAGGAATTCCTATGTGTGACTTGGGAGACTTTTTTGGGATGTACCATCCTTCTGTGCCAGATATTTTGGCTTGTAGTACAGTGAGGGTTTTTTAGCTGACAAAATGAGTTGAGTGCTGGGGTTAGCGACAAGAAGAGTGGCAGCCTGATCAAAAGAAAATTTGTAGGTAAATGTATAAAGGACAAAGAAGATGCTGGCAGGTACAACAGTAGTTTTCGTCTGATTATGATAAGCAAGTGAATCTAAATTTTGATTTTGCATTTAGCTTCACGTTTGGTAATGACTTAGAAGAAATAAGTTGTGTCTTCACAGGTACTTTTGAGTGTCTGAGATGTGTGGTCTGATCTCATTTCCTTGCTGTAATCACAAGTGGGACCAGAGTGCAGAGATATGCAGAGAATATTGCACACATACAGGATCCTGCCCAGCTATTCCCCCCAGTCCAACCCACCGAAACTCATTTGTTATAATCATAGGCATGACTTTCATGCCTATTAATACTCCGGCAGTCAGGATCTGTCCTTAAGTGAATGCTCCTTTTGTCCTTCCTTTCAGTATATCTGTGAAATGGTAACGAAGTGGCATGGGGGGGCATGTTGCTGCGTCTGTTTGACTTTAAAAGTTTACATTTGGCAAGTGCTGTCTGTATCCACTGAGCTCAACACAGGGAGCAGCTGCTGAGAAATCGCGCTGTTACTTCAGCCCATCATCACTAGCCCCAGGGCATTCACAGGCCAGTCTGTGCTTGGCTTCAGGGCTGTAGGGGAGAGAGTGCACTTAACTCAGCTGGCTGAAAGAGGCTCTCTGTACCAAGGGGAATCTGATATGGACACCAGCTGGCTGCAGGAACTTAAGTGAGATAAATTGCAAAGTAGTTAGTCTATCCTCCCCAAGTTGAAAGTAACAGACAGAGGTTTATCTCTCAGGATATGCCTGTAGTCACACATTCTGGAGGGAATGAGGCAGTTAAAGGTTTGCATACTCAGGTAGGACCCAACAGAGATAAAGCCAGAATGGAAACATTAAGATGCCACTACTGTACTGTGCATGTGTAGTGACATTATGGAAATATATTGTACAGCTGTACAATAAGTGCAAACAATAGCGTGTTTTCACAACCACAGTAAACATTCGTAGAAGCATTTTGCTGTTGTCGGGTGAAAAGCTTGTATCTCCAAAAAAAAAAACAAAAAAAAAAAACTTATTTTCAGCTTTGTATCCATGCATTTTTGAATTTTTATTTTTATTTTTTGAAGTTTTTCTTGAGCCCAATTGTCCCGGGGCCTTCTCAGCCCACAGAGAAACCTTGTAATCCTTCAATTTAAGTTAAAACATGAAAACTGGAGTTACAGGGTTTTCATCAAGCCATGATGATGTACTGTACATTTAGGTACTTGCAGTCAAGTTGCAGATTAAAACCCACCTGCTAATTAAAACACAGTAAAATTTGACTTTTATGTCCAAGTTCCCTTAAGCAAAGTAGTTATGCACTATGCAAATTAAAAGGTTATTTAGCTAGTCTAGGAGACAGAATGTCATTGCACACTGGTTTTTAGCAATGCGAGTACACCCTGGCAGGTTAATTCACACATTGGAACCTTATCAAGAATTATAATAAAATACATGATTATATTTGTATCCTAGCTGTATTATATCAAGATGACTGTATCTAGTAATTGTATTCAAGGAAAAATCCAACCTAAAACACTTGAACACTGTTAAAAAAACATGTTGGTGATGTGCCAAGCATTTCTGGACTCATTTGTTGTTTGGTGGTGTAATTTTCTTATTCCTGTAGACAACTGCCAAATGTAGGCAATGTGACAAGATATTTCCAGTGAGGCTGTAATGGAGCTGATAGCTGTATTTTTTTTATTTTTTTTATTTTTTGACTATCTAAAACATCAACGGTAAATGTCAGATTTTGGTGTCAGCACCACAGAATCAAAGAGCGAGGGGTTCTTTCTGTACTCACTATTTTGCAGTGACATTCAATAATCATACAGGAGAAATCCATCGTAGAAAGATGCAGAGATACAAGTTTCTTTACCAACAATAAGCCTCAACTGTTCACAATGCATAAATGCAATACAGCCACAAGACATGCTGTGGTGGTGTAGTAGTGTGAGTAGTGGTGCTACTCTTAAGTTTTTATTTTTATTTTTTATTGCTATCACTCTTTCTGCCTACATTTTAAACTTATAGCTAAATGGAACAGGTTCACAACCTTTCTCAGGGCATTCTGGGAAATCATCGGAAATCACAGGGCTGAGGTAGAAGTAGATTATCTTTTTTAATATATATTTTCCTCTGGTTTGAAGGTATGGGCTGCTGGAAAAGCAGCTTTTCCTGCTCGAAGAGGCAGAAGGAGGCTTTGACCAGTTTACGCGCAGCTACTGGACCTTCGGCGTGCAGCGACTGCCTGACAACAGCCTGTTCTTTAAAGAGTGGGCTCCGGCTGCCGAGGCCCTCTTCCTCACTGGCGACTTCAGTGAGTAGTGTGTGTGTGTGTGTGTGTGTGTGTGTGTGTGTGTGTGTGTGTGTGTGCACAGCCTGAGGAGAGCTGTCATCTCCTCAACAGCATGTCAGTGAAGTGTCCAGTTTGGATCCCCCAAAGGTTTGCCTGAGCTCTATTAGCCTTCATCTATTATCCAGACTTGTATGAACTGTATTGGGAGCTCTAAAATGTGATATGTCTATTCTAGGAAGGCAAAAAATTACCTGAAATTGCCAATTCTTTAATAACAATCAAATAATCATAAAAAAAAAATCAGCTTAAATACAAAGAGAAAAACACATAAAAAGAGACTCAACAGTTTGAATCCCCCAAAGGTTTTTGTGAACTCTATTACTGTTCATCTATTATCCAGACTTGTATGAGGCTGTATTCAGAGCTCTGTTCCAAAATGTGATATATCTATTTTGGGAAGGAAAACATTAGCCGAAATTCACTGGTCTGTATCTCCAACACTCTAAGTCTCCTGTGGTTTTATTTTGCCAATCAAGGACTCGAGTTACCTGCCACTCCTTACATATAAATAAATTATTATCATAAATTATTAGAATTTATTAGAATTTTGTGACATCAGTCAATTTATAAGAGGTGTCACTCTTTTTCAAATTGTTTATCTCTCAACTCTTAATCTGCTGTATTATCATCAATTTAGGAACCTTAATTTGTTTTCGAGCATGGCAGTCATTGTGTTTCTGCAGAAGCATGCAGCAGTTTGATAGATGAAAGGATGCTTCACTCCAGTTCTTTAATAACAATGAAATAATAATAAAAAAATAGCCTAAGTAAAAAAGGGAAAAACACCTAAAAAGAGCCCCAACATGATATTACCTTCACTGTTGGGACCAAAAGGAAAAAGAGATTTCAGTGCAAACAGAAAAGTTGCATATCTTCATGGTGCATTAAATAAGATATTTGACATTTCTGCTCGCTTGAACACAAAAGGGCCAAAAATTGAGAAAAGCGGAGCGAACTGTGGTACAAGAGTATCAGCCCTTTTGATCAACCATCCTGGGAGAAGGAAATGTGGAAAATATTGATTACGCAGGATAAACTTGCATACGGAGGGGGTTTTTTTTTTTGAATGTGGAGTGTTTGTTAATATTTTACTAACTAGTTATTTCATCATCGCCTGCAAAGTTGTTGAGAGAGTGCAACCTTTCTGTTTTGCACTGAAATCTTTTCCCCCCAGTCCCAACTTCAAAGGTAATTTCAGGTTAATAAGTGTTTTTAAGTGTTACTCTCATTTAATATAGGCTGTGAAAATCCCGTCTAATTTGTTTATTTGTATTATTTTTAACAAACTCATATTGGTCTGTCAGACATGTAAATAATTACAGTAGATCAGGCAACCTCCCAGTGCAATTCTTTATTTTGTTTGTTTTCTGTGTATTTCCTTTTTGTTTTCTCTCTTTTGCCTTATTTATTAAGTCATATAAATATGTTAAACACACTAGTAAGACATTTTTCTCATTAAACATACCCCCCCAAAAATTTGAAGAAAACTAATAATAGACAGAAGAAAGAATGGAAAAAAGGATAGAGAGCAAATGAACACAAAAATCCTGTTTGCTATGCCATACCTCATCACTGCCACTTACGCCTGTCCCATAGCTGTTATAAACAGAAAACCTGCAGGTGATGATAAAGAGAAGCAAATGCTAATAGTAATACCCTCAGATTGACTCTGTGTACCAAACCGGAGATCTGTCAATTTGTTTATTGTCACCATACATTTTTGTGCTAGTTAGTTCTGTTGCTGCCATTCCCCCTTTCCACATTTCCCTTTTCCTTTTCCTTTTTAATTATCTTCCCAGGACCTTGGGCAGCAGCTCAATTCCAACATTCAATTCTGCGAGAGATTACATTTTGACACGGCTCAGTCATATTATTTGATTTCAATTTCATAGCAAATGTGGAAACAGCCCAGCAGCCCTAGTCATGAATATGGTGCAGGTTGGATGCATAATGCACTTTTTTTCTGAGGATTTTAAGCAAAGGGAGATAAATAAATTGTGAAAAAATACAACTTGGCCTGCCTGTGAAAGGTGTTGGTATTGTGCCCGGTCACTTCTGGTGCAACTCCGGTGATTCATTTTCTATCCTGCCTTTGTTTTTGCTCATGAATAGCAAGCAGATATGGATTACTGCATAATAAACACAACCGACTAAATTGACATGCCAAGATTGTCTTTTTATAATAAATGATTTGTGTCATAATGTATCCCTGTCAGTCAATGACAGTTGGTAATGTGGCATCAGCAGGTTATGAATGTAATGCCTTTGTTGTTCCCTCAGCGATATAATGAAATATTTTCAGTGAGCAGTGAAGTGGTATTTTATCAGTTTTTTTTGTTTTTTTTTAGATGATTAAACCTGCAGGTTTACACAGCGTGGCAAAGTCAGAGGATGCAGGAGAGCAGTGCAGAGTGCAAGAATAAAGAAGAGGGTCCAGAGGAAAGAGAGAGAGACAAAGTTTGTGAAGTCAGAAAAATAAAGATGCCTCAGAAAATGATGGCAGTGGATCAGTAGATCAGTGAAGACATTAAATAGCGCTGTTAGCTTAGAAGTGTTGTTAGATGCAATGCAAAGAAGTAACACATGGTAAGGAAGAACTCAGTGTTTTTTATTTTCAATCAGTCAGTTCTTCTAACTGGTGATTTTCAGTCAGCACATTCAAGCTGAACAAGGCGACTCAACACATTAACGGCCCCAAATGACAGTGAGAAGTTACTGTTTGAAAATTTGAACTCCAAAACCGAGCAATGATTTAACAAGCACAAAGCACAAGCTCGTGTTTACCTACCTAACCTGTTCGTGATTGCTTTATACCAAAGGGATGAGAGAAGAAAAAGATCTAATGTTGGTGAGACTGAGACAGAAAAACTTTGCATTTGAAGTAATGATTCACCACTTCCAGTGGGCAGAGAGATGTCCATACACCAGAATTTAATTTGGCCAAGCAAGACAAATCTACAGGGTCTCTACATCTCTCTGATAAAACCACATTTCCCTTACCCTTTACCCAGGTGGCTTACCTGGTAGAGCGGGTATCACATACCATTAATGCTCAGTCCTTGTTGCAGCCTGGGCTTGAGTCCAGTCCAGGTCCTCTCTCTCCACCCTGTCTTTCCTGTCTCTCTCCACTGTACCTATCTAATAAAGCAAAAATGCTAAGAAAATTATCTTTAAAAAAAAAAAAAAAACTCTGCTAATGCAGCTTTTATATTTAAATCATCATTGTCTATTTTAACATGTTATAATGGTTTGGTTTTGAAAGGGATGAAGCCACTCAGAACTGAGGACTGAACCACATGTGTTCTTAACTGATTGATCCAAAGTTTTAAGAGCTTGTTCTCTGTCTTCTCTCACAGACGGCTGGGACAAATTCTCCCACCCTTACGCCAAGTCAGACTACGGCAAATGGGAACTGACTCTGCCACCCAAACATGACAAATCTCCAGCTGTGGATCATAACACCAAACTCAAGGTAGAGAACAGAACATCTTCATGCCTATTTTTACACCCTCAATAGGTGTCCCCACGTTGTGGCGGCATGACGGCTTGTCGTCGTAATGTTCGAGGGAGATTACCTCTCATGTGTGGTGTCCTTATTACGATCCAACTGCAATCCTGGCGTGTAGCCGTCAACAACATGTCAGACTCACAGCACACTGAAGGGAGAAAACCGTATGTACACGATCTGCACAGTGGAGGTAAGATACACCTGACGAACCTAACTGAAGGCTTTTATTTTGACTCCATCTGTGGCAGGTATCCCTCAGGATATTGTGCAGTGTTCTTTTAGTTGGAAAACACAGCCCGCAGTGGGCGTACATGATTGGTTTTTAGCTGTAGTAAATAATTCATCAGGGTTAAATGCAAAAGAAGCACCTCCCATTATGCATTGTCTCCCAAGCAAACAGCGTGGATGAGAAATAATCCTGAAATGAGATGCCAGGAGTGGAATGGATGGCATAGTGGCGCCACTCTCCTTGGGACCAGGTCATCACTGGCTCACTCCTGTGCCCTGGACAGCCTGCCCAGTTCCCATTGTCAGCGGAGGTCAGTCTAAGGACGATAAGAAGCAGATGGAAACGCTGGCACCTGGCCTCTTCTTGCGCACCCCTGCTGCCTATGAATGGCTGTCTTGCTGTGAGCTCCACTTTAGAATTAGTTCCACAGCACTCCCTCGTGGAAGCACAAGCCTAGCTCCAATCACTCTCATGTAGAGCAGCTTGCCCTTCCATCCCCTTTGTTCAGAGCCCAATTTGTCTCTATAAACAAGCAATGTCCTTTTGTGGGTACAGTATTTCAATTTAAAAGATAACCATTATCTCTTTCTGGTGTGTTTATGCATGCAAATATAGAGGAGTGGCATACTGAAGCGTTACCTAAACAATCAAATTGCCCAACTTTTTCATCCAAACTGAACTTCCTGCGTATGACCTTTTGTTTAAGTTGTTTTTCCTCTCCACTCAACCCTTCAGCCTGCCCAGCGGTCTGATTTTGCTTTAATGTGCCTAATGCTAGCCAATTTGTCTGAAGGACCACCGCTCTGTCAGGGTTTATGCCAGTCCATTTATCCAGCTATCTTTTCCTAATCCTATAAACTGTGAAGCATGTCATAAGGGGAGCCAGGCCTCTAACCCCCAGGTGGCCTGGCCATAATGAAAAAACCCCAGAGGGGGGTCTGGCCAATGGCTCACAGGCAGGTGGCGTTGGAACAGTCATTACTTCACAACAGTAGCCAGAATTAGTTGGGTTCTAATGCCCGTTTCTGCAGGGGACAAAACAGGGCGAACACATACTGTGGGTAGCACTACCGGATCGATTCTTGCTGGGGCTTTCCAACTCCCATGCTGGCTTTCTCCTTTCTTCTTTGACTGAAGGCAGGAAAGTAACTTGACCATTAGATTTCCAAACTATACTTATTTGACCCCCTTCTATCTCCGAATTGAAGACATAATAGATGAGAGGCATAGATAATGACTTAAATTTTGTATTTTTCTAAATTGCTCTCTGGCTTAGACTCCCTCTCTTGATGGGCCTGTGAGTGACTGCGTTAAATTGGAAAGAAAGTGCACCCCTCACAAAAAAAAGCACAAAAAAAAGAAAATTGTAACGTTCAAGTTGACATTAATGAGAAAAAAGATGTCCATCAGTCAGATTTGCCAATACAAGGGCAAAGGTTCAAGGATCTCTGAATGACCTGTGGACTGCAGTGATTTTAAAGCGGTGAGCATTAGAGAGAAAGGAGTTTCTTTCTGGTGATGATTGGTTGGACGGTCTGCACCATTATTTCTGTGTAATGGATGAGGAGTAGCAGCACGATTCTATGATGTAAGCAGTTCATGCCTATACAATATGTATAAATGCTGACGCAAATTCACACACAACTGGGCATACAGGCAGGCAGTAGACATAACGGATCTGGAAGCGTCTACTGATTTGTGACCATGCATCTTAAACTGGAATACTGTCATTCCTTGCTACCTATATTGTGTATACTTCAGCTTTTACAGCCCCTTTTCCCATTTTACAGTGGTTTAGATATCATTATTCTTCAACTTTTGTCTTTGTAACTTAGCATACCTCCCCTCTGTCATTAATCTAGATTCCCTAAGTCACTTTATCAGTGTCTATGCATCTGGTCCATACCCCAGGTCTGCTTAACTGTTGTTTGCATTGCAGTGTATCTTACCGCAAAGAGAACAAGCGTGTCCCCTTACTGTTGGCCCATGTAAAGTGACCGTAGTGTCTTTTGACTGCACTTTCTCTGTGTCATTGTTTTGAGTGCCCTTCCTATAACTACACTCATTTGTCTTATTTTCCCAGGTGGTAGTTCACACCAAAGATGGGCAGCGCCTGTATCGAATCTCGCCCTGGGCAAGATATGTGACCAGGGATGAGAAATCTGTCATCTATGAATGGGTTCACTGGGATCCCCCTCAACCTTACATTGTAGGTGCATCATCTTAATTTTCATGCCACGTTGGCAAAATAATTAGTTTTACTGAGCCGATTGTTAAGTGCGTTTGGCCCCTGTGTTTTTTCAGGTCAGCCTCCTATGTTCAAGTCGCTCACTGCTTTGATTTCCAACAGTTAGACATATAAATTATGAAATCCGCCTCACATAAAATGCAGTCTTGGTTATTTGTTGCGGGGGTGCTTGATGCTGCTGATTTGAGAGGGGCTGAATGTGTCTCAGTGCCGCCTCATGTCCTCAACACAAGTGTGCACAGGTAAAATAATAAGTGGCTATTAATGACCACCTTCATTTCTTTATCGCTTGTTATTTGCAACCATTTTAATTAGGGAAGCACTCTTACTGGGAATACATTCCCTTTATTTATAAGAGGTTCAATCATGCACTTCAAATACTTAGGAGGGGTTCGCGAGGCCTGATTGGTAGCCATCAAGGAATTTGCTGTGTATATAAAGCCGGTCTGTTTACACAGCCAGGACGAATCATGGATGTCTCAGTTATCAACATGTGTTGAGCTATTATCAGTTTCTTTAGTTATAAATTGATGTAGACATTAGAGATGCAGTGAAACAAAAATTCAAAATTATGATTGCCATGGCCAAATTGACCATGATTTCAGGTATTTTTGTGGTATTGTTAAAATGTACAAAAAATGTAAAATAACTAATTCAGATTGAAATCATTTCACCATGGCTGTAATGACAATCACAACTTAAATTATAAGCACTATGAACTGTTTGCATTAAAATAACACAACCAATTCCATATGTCAACATATGAAATGCACAACAAAAGCATATTAAATGTATTATGTATGCTTAGGGCTGTGGCTGTGCACCTTGTGCACATGCAAGATAAGAGAAAACATTTTTCAAGTTTCCTCTAATGCAGTTTTAAAAGAACACAGCCATATAATATATAAACAGATCAAATGTGTGTTGTACATATATATTAAGAGCAACACAATACACAGCCATAACCAAATCAAATGTCCACTGTGCATACAGTATAAGAGCAATACAGTGGTAGCATTAAATAGACCTGACGGTTAATGCTTGACAGTACATGCTGCAAAAAATGTGACTTTTTAAAAATGCATTAATCAAAAAATGTTTTTTGTGCTAATTAAAATTTGAAATGGTATTACTAACTGTTATTTATCACAGTATATTGTCACAGTTTATAGTAAAACCAGTCATTCTTCCATCCCTAATAGACACCCAGAAAGTCACACGTTATCTCTGGCCTCATAATGCATAATTATTCAACACATTTTTTTACACTGACTAAATCTTATTAGGAAAAAAAATATTTGCCAATCATATTCTGAATTGTTTTTTTTTTCTTTTTCAGCACGTCCATCCTCGGCCGAAGAAGCCTAAGAGCCTGAGAATCTACGAGTCTCATGTGGGCATCGCTTCACCTGAGGGGAAGATTGCATCATACACCAACTTCACAACCAATGTGCTGCCTCGTATAAAGGACCTGGGTAAGAGATGAGATGGCAGTGCCTCCAAAAGAGCATTCTCTTCCCTTTGCTGTGCTCCCTGTTATTTTGTTGGCTATTCAAGTCTGCAAAATAGAAGTGCACAGCAATCATCATGCTGCGATTCTCTTCATCCAAGTGATGCTGCACCCATCCCTGTCAGTCAGACCTTTTGTTGACTCAACTTGAGAACATTTTGTATCTTCTCGAGCCAAGTACACAGAGTAAGCGAAGCATTAAGATATTTCTTGTTTTTTTTTCTTTCTTTTTTTGTGTATGCCTCCCCTAGCCATCACATCCGAGCCTACAATCTGGTTGGAAAAACAATAGTTGAAGGAAGGTAGACAGGGTTGCAGAGCTCCCTTTTTTTTTTTTTTT